>WBOK01000096.1:0-206316 GCA_009289805.1 Alternaria gansuensis | reverse complement strand
TTTTTAAGAAACAAATAATAGAATTTAAGAGTTACTATAACAACGCTAAAGAACTTAATCTGTAGAGCTTGCTATGCATCTAACTTACAGGTAACACGCGTTTTAAGCGCATATAACTTACGCGTAAAACACGCTCCTTGTTAAGCTATCTTTATATATAATTTTAGAAGTTTTAAGTTAAGGCTATTAGGACGCTAAACTAGAGGGGGAGGCTCTGTTACAGATAGTAGCGTGTTGGCTAGATCTGCCAAACTCGCTTATTGTTAGCTTGCCCACCTGCAATTGTGCTTATAAGGGGCTCCTCAATATACACACGTTATTATTCTAGAGCTATCTCTCACTATCTTCTGTGGTGTGAAGCAAGTACTATTGCCTAAAGCTACCCCTTACAACGTACTTATTTAGCGTTTAAGACTTTTATAGTTATAAAGTACTTAAGTAAATAATAGTTTAAATACACGTTAATTCTAGAGTAAGCTAATACTAATTTAGCTTACTAATTACTAAATACTATAATAATAGCAAAAAGTTCTTTATTATAAACCTTCTAATTTAGTTTAAACCTAGATAAAACTTTACTAAAAAACACTACTAGACACTATTTCTTATTTAGTTGTTTCTAAGAAAGTACGCCTATAACAATACTATCTAATGCATTAGTCTCTACTTTAGTATTATATTTAGAGTAATAATAGTATAAAGTATAAATTTCTAGTAATATAGCTTTTAACTTCTTAAAGGCTTTTTTATAATTTAAATTTTATATTAATAGCTATAAAGAGCTTTAAAATACAAAAAGTAGTTTGGTAATTTATAAGTATTCTAGTATAAATTACTAGTAGAACTTGGTAAACCTAAAAAAAATTTTACACCTATAATAGTAGTAGGTTGTACCTAGTTATTAAGAGGTTCTACTTTATTAAAATCTACCTCTAGCCTTTAGTTTGTTAAAATATAGCCTAAGTACTTTATCCTAATTTATTTTTAAGGTATTAAAGGTGGTGGTTGTTGTTGTAGTCAAAATAGGTTTTCTAAAAAAGTGAAAAGCAGCTACCCTTTACTAATTAGTCGCAAAAGTCAAAAAAAGATTATATGTAGTTAATAAAATTTAAATAGTAAGTAGATAAAGTCTACGCGCTAAGCGCTTAGAGTAGAAAAGCTTAGACTACTAAGTAAAAATAGGGTTAAAAAATTTACTAAAAGTACTAAAAAAACAACACTAATTAAAACATATTTAATAGCAATTACTAGCCTATAGCTAGCAACAAGATTGCGATAAAGGTAAAGGAAGTAGAGGAGAGTAAAGACACGTACGTTACTGCAGCAAGAGCCTGTAATACTTTATAAAAGCTTTTTACTTACTACTTTTTACTTTTAGAATTTCCTATACTATATAGTACTATATATAAACAACTTGCATATAAACAATATAATGCTTAGACTATTTTTCTTTCTATTTAACACAAAGACTAATAGCTTATATTAAGTAAAATTAGACTTTACTAAGTTACTATATAAAAAGCTATAGTAGTAGATTACAAAGCCTGCGTTTACTTTTATTAAGTAGCTTTTCTAGTTAGTTAAAGAGGAGCTGTTAGCAGTAGCTCTTATAGTAATTAAGTAAACGTAGAAGTTAAATTCTATTATTTATTAACACTTTATTAATGCGTTTAATATTATAAATATTAAAGTTATAATAGAGGTTATAAAAAGCGTATTTAGTAGCAAGTCTATTAAATATATTATGCATGTTAATAGTTTAGGTATAGTAATAGTATGTTATTTTACTAATCTTCTTCTACGCAAATGCAACTTTAGTAAAAAAACTTTATAGTAGCTTTATAAAAAGCAAGAGCGTGTTAAAACAGCTATTAAGTAGCTAAGATAAACTAATAAGTAGAAAGATTTTATAAGTTACTTTTAGAAATAAGAAAGCTATACTTAAATAGTAACGCTGTTGTTGTATGTTTATATCTAAGTATAGGCGCTAGAAACGCTGTGACTGCAACACTGCTAGGATAGCAACAGAGACAACAGAAGTTACAGTTATTAGTAAATAGTTATTAGTTAAGATAGTTAGTTAGAGGGATATTACGCATTTTTATTTCTATCCTGTTGTTAGCAATAAATCTTTTTTTACTAAAAAGGTGTCTACAAAATGTGTGGTCACATCAAAAGGTTGTCTTAAAAGGCCAAAGCCAGTACTTTATCCTTATAATATAGAATTTACTTTTTTTAATATTAAATTAAAGGCCTACTTACTATAGTCTTTCTAGTACTTTTTGTACATAGAGAACATGTTCTAACTCTAATTTAAAGTAAATAAGAATGTTGTCTAAGTAGACTATACAGAAATTATTAAAATACTTAATTAATACATTATTTATATAATATTAATAGGTAGCAAAGCTGCTACATAATCTAAATAGCAATACTTTAGACTTATACGTTCTATATTAAGTCTAAAAAGTAGTAAACTTTTTAAAATTTAAGTCTATTCTAATCTTATAAAAAGCTGCGCTTATATTTAACTTAGTAAAAAACTAAGCTTTATGCGTATAAGCTAATAGCTTATCAATACACAAAATTAAATATAAGTCTTTTTAAGTAATTGCGTTAAGTTTATAATAGTTAACACAAATTCAAATATTTCTATTAAGCTTTTAAATATAAAGAATAAAAGAGGCGAAAAAGTAATTACTAGAATTAATGTATTTTTTAAGGTTATTTATTATAAACGTCTTAGTAGCATTAAGTTCTTTAGTGCTCTGCTTATACAAAAAACTAAACTAATTTAGTAGTACTTTAGTAAAAATAATTTTATAGTTGTATAAGCAATATTTAAGTAGTTAGTTAGCTATAGTTTTGCTAAATATATCTTAATATAAATAGTAAATAAATAGAAGTTAGTCCTAAATTAATTTAGTGTTATTAGAATTATTAAGTTTTATATATATTTTTAACAAATAATTAATCTTTTAAATACTTATTATAAAGAACTTGTTTTCTTTCTGTTTTATTAAATAGTAGAAGGCGTTAGCTAAAATAATAGTAATGCGAAAGGTAGAGTCTTTCTAAATAAGATTTAATTTAGAAACAGTGTCTTTAAAAGTAATATAAGCTTTTAAAAGCTAAAAAAAGCTGAAAATTCTTTATATTAAAATTATTATAAAGTTTTGCCTTATTTAGTAATTATTCTTCTTATAAAGCGCGTTTTTACGCTAGATATTTTCCTTAGCAACCTTATTATTAGTAGGTGTTTTTAACTTTATTAAAATAAAAAAAGTAGAATTATATATAGCAAGATATTTTATAAGCTACACAATTTAGTTCTAAACTATTTCTAGCAATAAGTTAAATTTCTAAAGCTATTTAATTTTAATAATACAATTTTGCGTACTTAAGTCTATAATAACAAAAAAATAGTTAAGAATATTTCTACTGTTAATTTAGATGTAGAAATAGATATATTTATCTACTTTAGTCTAGATCTAGTTTTAGAATCCTTTTATAGAGACTTTAAAGGGCAGTCTTTAAATAGAAACCTAAAGTAATTAAGCAAGAGTATAAGTATTAAAGAAATTTAAAAATATAAAACCTTAGGCTTTAGTATTAATTAATAATTATAACTAAGCACTGTAACCCTTTAAACAAAGAATAATAGGGACTTAGAAATACTTTCTTTTAAATAAGTTTAATAGATTAATATTAGCAAGATTATACTTATATAGGCCTAGGCTAAAGTATTATTTTAGGTATTTTTTTTGCTCTTTTATTCTTAGTCTAAGTAATATTCTACAGCTACTAAGTATTTTTTTTATTTAATCTTAATTTTTTTTACTTAAGGGGTAGTATAATTACTTGCAAAGTAACTAAGCTTTCTATACTTAAAATAAGTATCTAGTAGAAGCTTATTATTAGAAGCTAAGGTTTTAGACAAGAATTTAGAAGTGCTTAAAGTAGCATAAGTAGGTATTAAAAGCAAATTAGATAAGAAACTAGTATAATATAGCTATAGACTTTAATATTGTTAGAAACAGGGCTTTTATAAAGGTGTTAAGCTATATACTAGTTTACTATTTATATTTAGTCTAGTAAAAAAATTGCGTTTCTCTATATTAAAAGTAGTAAGGTGTTAAACTATTTTATTAAATAAGTTATTTTATAAGTATTTAAAACCTAAATTTAGGGCGCGTAAGGCAGAGGTAATTTTCTTTTATAGGTAGAAAGACTACTCTAACTTAAAAACAGACTTTTTATTAATAGTACTAATAAATTTTACTTTAAAAGCTAAAAACTTTATTTATTTATTTATCTATAACTAGGTAGTAGAAAGCTACACAGCTTTCTACCTATTTACTGCTAAATATAAAATATAACTTAAGTAATGTAATTTTTTTTTAAATTTTTAAACTATTTTGAAACTAAATTAGCTAAGTACTGTAGTTTAAGGTATTTTTTTATAATACTAGTAGTGTATTCTTACATAAAAGCTATACAAGCACGCTCTATAAAGTAGTAATCTAAGTTATTTTCTAATTAGTCTTTTATTAAGGCCTGCTATTAACAGAACGTAGAGTTAGTTCTATTATTAGAATTTTTAATAGTAGGCGTGCGCTCTATAAGCTTAATATATAAAGTCTTAGAAGTAATAGAAACATACTATGTTAATTAGCTTGTTAGTATATCTGCTTTTGTTAGTAGTGTTTTAGTAAATAGTATAGCTATATTTCTAGATAGTATAACTTTCTGTGTTAATTGCGCAACTTGCGCATTTAACTAGTTAATTTTATCTTTATAAGATATAACAAGATCTTTCTTTAAATTTACTTTTTCTTTTTTCTTAACTCTATTTTCTTTAATAACTAGTTACTTGCTAGTTACTTTATTTTATAAAAATTATTATTAACCCTAGCAGCAAGTTAACTTTTAGACAAATTCTAAAGAATGTTTAAAGTAGTTTTAGTTAGCTATTAGTAATTAATTCTAATACTAATAAGTTGTTAGTAGTCTTTATATTTCTACTTTAGCACACTTTACATAACTTTTCTAAAGTAATTTGCTTTATTATTAAAGTTAAAAGTTTTAAACTTAAAGGCTTTAGTTAGTAGAAAATTTAAAAAATTCTACTTAAGGTGTTATTAAACTTAATAGTGTAAAGCTTCTAGTTTATATCTAAAGAGGCTTAGGCTTAGGCGTAGTTTAAACAAACAGCTATAATAATGTTTTAAATATTATTACTAGCTAAGACAAGATTTTAAATATAATGTAACAGCGCAGGCAAGACTTACAGATTAGTAACAGTAAAAGAAATTACAGCAAGGCATATAAGAGTGCGTTGTAATCTATAAAGAAGCCTTAATTTTAATAAAACACCTATAGGCCTTATACAAAAGAATTTTAAAAATCTACAAAGTAACTATAGGTCCTAAGCTGTCTTTATACCTGCAATCTAGGCTAGGACCAGAGTAGGTCCAATACAGATAAGATCTAGAAACAACAGTAAGGATAAGAGAGTTATAACGTGTTTGTTACATGTTTCGCGCACGGGCACGGTATGTCCTAATCCACACAACTCGCTTTCTATCAGCAACAGTCACAAGCAGCCGTACCCGCCAAAGCCCTAGCTTAGAGGCGGCCCGCACCTTGTTCCTTATGTGGAGTTTAGGCTATGTTAATGCTGACTACGGTTGTACCGCACTGTGCTACTGCTAGAAGTAGTACATTCAGAAGAGCTGAGGGGGGTTTCAGTTAGAAAAAGCCCATCAGCCTTTAATCGTAGCACTCGCTAGTATCAATTAGGTCTGTAATAACTAATAATGCATACGGAGACCGCATTTGATCTGCAGTATTTTCTGTTGCAAGGCATTTCCAACACCTCGTAGACGCTGTACATCTTTTTAGGTTTCTTTGCTGTGTGGTCGCTATTCCCTCGTTTAACACTTTTCGGGCAACCGAGGGCGGAGGATCAGCTAAGTAAGTTAGATACATAGAATTTTCTCACTGCGGTATGCCTCAAGGCGCCATTGCTTGTCACTTCGAACCTACGAAGTCTAAAAGAAAGGTTTACCAACCAACCTGTTGTGGCGTCACATCTCTATGCGTTCTCTGCCGAAGGTCAATGAACGGGTTTCAAGCATAACATCATTTCCCCTTTACCCTTCAATTCATGATAGCCCTACGGATGGGAAGGTCATGTGTAATCAGTGCTACTTCGCTACCAAGAGTTGATACACCGTAGTAGCCGGCATAGGAATGTAAAATGTTCACAAGCTAAGCTTGGAAAGCTTGATTCTCACGCTTTCGTGCACATCAGAGGCCAGACTACGCGACTATGGGCTGCCTTACGGCTGAGACTACGGCTCTGTTCGACGACCCGCGCCACCGAAAGCAAAATTGAATCCCACTGCAATTCAGCCGCTGGTCTAGGCAGCCGCAGCCAGCTAAAGAGAATGGGCTACTGTCTATCACTGAACTGGCGAGTAGGCAGTGGAATTCATCAGCAGCATGCATATATCGATTCCTGCTCCCGGAAGATGCTACTTTACGTCAGCCTGAGATGGACTCGCCGACGACCCGAATGCTCCGGGTGTGTATGCCGAAAGACTTCAAGACTGCATGTAGAGTCAGCAAGTGAGCCCATAACCGGCATCACGGTCCGCTTTGGAGAACTGACATGTATTGCACTGCGACTGCGTTGGTGTTGCTGACTTCCACCACGTATATAAGCCCTCCCCTAGAGCACGATGTCCCTCAACAAGCACACAGACGACTTCCTCACTATCAAACTTACCATCGTCCTCACACACCATGCAGTTCACTACTCTCGCTCTCCCCCTCCTCGCCCTCTTCTCTTTCGCCAGCGCTGTTCCGAGTACGCTTCTTGACCGCAGTCCCGCTCCAGTCTCGAACCTCATCCAGTACCCAGCCGAGCACAGCATTGAGATGATCAAGCGCACCCATGTAGAGGCTGCATGCGACCCTGGTTCTCCTTGCAACTGGTGCGGCATGACTCTCTGCTGCCAGTGCCACTGCTAGACCTGGAAATGGTGTGTGGGGTTGAGGTGTAGTATGCTCGATAGTCGCTGAGAGCTGGACTTGGACTGACAGTTGTCTCACAGGTCAAATAGCCGCTCGAGGGCTTCTTCTGGGATGCTGGAGCTCGTTCTTCGCAGGAACTATTGCTATAGTAGAAGTGGACGACGCGTAGAGTCTAGGGAACCGATGGACAGCCACTCGTTTGCTCATCTTCGGCAATCAACGATCGTGGGACTTTTACATGTTCTCTGCGTTCTTGCATATGCTTGTGATGTTGTTACCGCATGACGAGGCCCTAGAAATGCCAACACGTGATGCATGCCTTCACACATGCAAGCACACATGCAACGCACTCGGCTAAGCCCAGCAGCCACACGCCTAGTGTCCGTCCATGTGGCGGCGATGACGTCCGTCGTGGGATTGCACGTGGTCTGGTGCGGCGCAGAAGCCGGGAGAAGCTCGTGCGGACCACGTCTCTTGCAGGAATCGCGCATGAGGAACCAAGTCCTAACTCGACAGCTCCATGTCTGACTTGCATAACCCTGCAAGGCGCGATACTGTGGGCCTCCCGAGGATTTTCCAAGGTTTGCATAGCTCTCCGCACGTGCATTGTGGCGTCGATTGGGTTAGCGCCATGTAATCTGTACGACACGTCACTGGCAATCACCAACAGCCACCACCACTTCCAGTAGTTCGGACGCGTTCGATGAACAACACAACGACTGCCAACGCAGAGCAGATGAAGATGGAGGTTGTGCTAACCCCGCCTTGAGCCTCGTGTTGCAGATCAAGCCAGCTGCGCCTTCCGCTTCAAGCGCCCAGAAGTGAATACCGAACAAGTGCCGTGTGGAAGAGTTGGCTAGCCGTCATCGTGTCGGAGTGTTTGGGCGTACACCAAACTCATGGCCATAGCACGGGCAATTCAGGAACCGGATAGCCTGCAGAAATGTGATGTGACATGGGCTGCATTCAATGCACGAACCTGGAGATCGCAGGGCTGAGCGGTTCACGCCAGGAACACGCTGATCGATATTGACACGCCGCTCTAGGCAATCATCGCGTATGACACCTCACTCATGTGGGTCCAGTTGGAGCCACGAACTGCCTTCATCCAACGTTCCTTCGCTTAACGTTGCATTGCTGCGTATGCGACCTTTGCAGCTTCAGCACGCGGAGGAGCATCGTGTCTAAGATGACGCGCTTTCAGATGGCATCTATACGGTACGGAAACGGCACGGCCCTTGATTCATCTAACCGTAAGCGGGCCGAACGCCGATGGAACTATGGGCCAATCTGCGAGACACATCTGGCACTGCACCGGCCTTGAGAAACTAGCATGGCAGCATCTCTCGTCGTCCTTCAGTGCCAGCACATCGCTTGAACCAAACTTAACAAGGTAAACATACTCAACCCCAAAATTTATCCGTATCAGCTCATTGGTCTCTACATCCCAAACTTGTGGTGCCGAAAACACGCAACAGTCCGTCATCGTGTCTGCACCGGCTTCTGGCGGTTGTCATTTCTGCCTTGCCGTGTTCTCTTCTCGCTACCCCCGCAGTTGCTCGCTCAATGATGCTTCTGTCGGCCAATTATGGCGGAAATAGGCCTGCCAACGCAGCATAGCACCAGCTTCATGCTTTGTTCCCAAGCACATATGTGGTACGGCCGCTGCAGGCTGAACCTTTTTGAGACGGTCGTGTGGCAAAAGCGCTGGGCAGTTCCTACAGGATACCGAGAGTGAGGCTCCGATGGTCATGTCGGACTATAAACAGAGGAGGAAACATGCTAGACTAAGCGTTCTTCTCAGCCTTTGCACACATAGTTGATCTTCCACATCCCCCCCCACTCACACGAGGCACTACCCCACTCCAAACTTCTCGACAGCATCGCATTTTCATCCTCTCCCACGAACCCATCTCACACAATGGCAGCACCAGAGAGTTACGTTCAGAAACTTCAGCGTGCGCAGATCACTGCCCTCGTAAATGCCTAGCTAAACGTCCCAGATTACTGCGCCACGAACCAGATCGCCCAACCTCAGTTCCAGGATTACTCCGACCCACGAGGTACGTACTTCTCCGCGCTCTACATGCTGCCTCACCCTTCTCATTCTTGACTGACTCTGCTACTCAGGTATCCGGACAGCCTGGTCAAGCAGTGTCTTCATCAACGGCCGCGAATACCGAGCCCACCTCTGGCGAGACTACCGCTACCTCGAACAGTCCCGAGAAGAAGCCGCCGAGGTCGCTTGGAAGGCCCTCAGCTCCGCTCCACCACCTCCTCCTTCCAACGCAACGCAACGAACGCAATACACCGGCACCTATAACACTTCTGGATAACCATTCAATCGCCAGAATATAACACACCAACAATACTCAGGGGTAAACGGGCTCTTCGGGCTGCGCTCCCAGTCAAAGGGCGGGCCTCCTTGAAGCCTCTGTTGCTCCAAACGCATTCATTCCGTACCTTGGCCCTTCGTCTTTCGACTTACTTTTGCTGCGACCTATCTTCTTCTGATAGCTGGTTCTATACCCTTTTCTCTTTATTCTCAGGCTTCTACCCTTCTTCAGCAACACCAGCCCATCAAGCTGTATACCCATTGCACAGCACTATGCTTGGCATGGCTTTCGACCGTCCCGTTCGTTGTTCGGTCCGAGACTACCGTCTCTTATTTTCTCGGAGGGTTTTTTTGCATTTTCGGAAATGACAAGTGGAGGCTGGAGTAATTTGATCGATTGAGCGTGGTCAACCCCCAAGTCTCCCAACTCGCTTCCCCTCCCCCTTTTTAGGGAACGGATGTAACTACGTACTATCATTCAATTACCCTCCTCCACAAACTTCATGCTCACATGCTCAGCGCAATCTCTTAAGTGTGCTTGCTGCTAACTAAAAGGACCTGTCCTCAAGCGACTTGCGACATACCACCCAGCCAGTCACTACTTGTTCCAAGGGTCAGTAAATACGTCGAGGTCGATTAACAAGACTGTCTGATACTCATCTCTATTTTCTTGACTTGCCGCTCCAAGGTTCTTACCCTCGGTAGTCTATTAGTTTTGAAAAGTCGGTATCACCATCACTTCACTTGAAAACCACAGCCACATCACTTCACGCCGAATGCCAGCTTCTACTAGAAACCCAAAATTAAGACTACCTCATAAGGTGAACCTTCACATGCTACGTCCTGGACCAGCTTACTACACATCGTCGTCAAATATCTGTTCGACAAACAGAAGAACACACCACCTGCTTTTCATGCATATATGTTTCGTGGCGAAGGTCTTGAATATTCAGCTTGAACGTTTTCCTAGTGAGAACATTTCCCCAGCGAGAGCATAAAAAGGCATCCCGAGGTTTAGTTCCTAAGCTGCTCGATCGGTGCCTTGAAGTGACGCCCGCGACATTTCCCATCGATACTAAAGTGCAGAGGTAAACAGGAACAATACGAAAACACAAGTACTAACGAAGCGTGCTTTTATCCTTTGCTCATCGATTCCGTGTCGTGCTACGATTCCAAAGACACCATTTTCTAGCTAGGAGATCCCTACAACTGGTCCGTTTATCAAAAACCGCAACCGCAGTCGAAGCATAGAGTATAACTGACACCGAACCGCCACTCCAGTGAGCCTATGGAAACCCTCAGCCTCACACGTAAGTCTCATCCGGAACTCAGTCATTCCAAGCGCCAGGGCCACAACATGCGACTCTTCCCCAACCCCCCCCCCCCCCCCCCATTATTGGCCCCATGTGCATTCTTCTAACGGACCGGAAACCTGAGATGTGTTGAGGCAGAAAGTGCGCGGTGGCTAAGCGCTGGGGTGGGTAAAGGCTGAGGAACGCTGATAGGCTCGCCTTACCCCGTACGACGCTTTTCTAACTCCTTCTCCTCCTTTTATCCATGCTTCCTACCGAGTTTCCTATACGGATGGAGGAAAATGCATAATGTTCTTTACGCTTGCGGTTCTAAACCGCTGGTGTGATGATGATGTGCTTTCCCCGCTCCATTCGTAAATAGAATTCGATGCGAAACGTCGTGGTGGGCCAACATGTCTATCATGCAAAACGTGCTCGACGCCATGTTGCCTCGTTACCAAGACGGATGTGGTTGCCCGTTTACGGTATTACGTGCCCTTGGTGACTTTTGTCGTTTCGAGTTGGCGCCTGTTCTGCCCACGCCAAGTGTAGGATCAAATCTGCACCACTGTGTATGTAGAGACGAACACTTATATAAGGGAGTACACAGGATGGCAATACTCGGCATCAAAATTCGACGCCTCTACACTTCATTTGACAAATCCCTGTACCTTGCAGGTGAAGTTATCCCCATACAAATATTCGAGAAATCACTTTCTCCATCGAAGCCCTCGAAACCAGCAAATCAAGCAAAAACATGGCGCCCATCGTCAAGTATCTTGCGCTTCTCAACCGTAAGGATCCTTGTACCGCGTCACTTCTATTCTCATACCAACTCCCCTTTGTAGTTTCGATTTACGCCGCAGCTCAGGGCACGCAATTCATCACAGGCGAGTGTGCATCAGACGCCTCATGCGCCTCGGGCTGCTGTGGCTTCACATCGGGAAAGTGCGCAGCGCCGTTTGTAGCGAAGGAACGGGGTGAAGAATGTGGGTTTGGCAACGCACAACCAAACAACAATGCTTTGGGCGGCGCAAGCGGAAATGCCAGTGCGGGTGCTGCTGCTGCTCCTCCTGCTGAAAGTAATACCGGTGCTGGTACGCAGTTCATCACTGGAGCGTGCACCTCGGACGCGGATTGTGCTTCGGCTTGCTGTGGATTCAACAGCGGGAAGTGCGCGGGTCCAGTTGTTGCGCAGGAGAGAGATGGAGGGTGTGGGTTTGGGGACGCGCAACCTAATGATGTTGCGGCAAAGGCACTGCAGGGACGGAGGCTGGGAAGGAGAGGCCCTGCGTACATGTGAGTAGCTTGGTTGTGATCATGTCGACTAGCTCGGCATATGTCGCTGGAATGACGTGAGCGTTGGTGGCCGCAAGAGCACGATTGGTGACAACAGAGGGGGGTTGAAATACTGCTATCAAAGGCACAATGACGGTGGCTATAGTCTTTTATTTCTTGCGTCTTTACTGTCTTGGCATGGTGTTTTTATGTCTTTTGCCTAATTTATGTTTTGAATAGACAAGCACGGTACTAGTGTCATTTCCTGATGGCCTTGTTGGTACAGCGCCATCTCATACCACACGCTATCCAGTCTAACCCCGTTCATCGTAGACAATTACAGTGGTGTTTCAGAATCTTACTTTTCACTTTCAAAACCCAAGTCAGAAAATTACACAAGCCCTCTCAACACGCACATATGTTTGAAAAAGTTCTAGAGTATACACCTAAAGCTGGCGAGGTATTGTACTCCGATAGGTATTTCCGTAAATGCCAACAGGAAAAAAAAACTGTCGGCATACCCATATAAGCTAAGTAGCCACTATCCAACACCAGAGTAGAAAGCTCTGCCAGTACGCAAGACAGAACGGATATATGCATCAACAAAAACATCATTGTTTTCAGAATAGTTGAGGTATTAACCTAGTAGGATTGCTGAAGTTGTGCGGACAAAAGATAGTTGATTAGCTTGTTATTAACACTGACAAAATGCGCCGCTCTCAGATGTTGACGACGTTTTAGATCCGGCTGAGATATGTAATAGCTATGATACGACGTTCAACATACTAGTAGTAGTTGTTCTGGGCCCATGGAGCATCTTCCTATCCAGGGCTTGAACGAGATACTGTCTGAGATAAATTACCAACGGAAAGACTAGCATGACTTACTTGGGAAAAATTGCTTCACAGCATGACGAGAAAGGATTTGAATCATCGCTGATCAATATACAAAGACCCCACGGATGGTGAAAGAATGTTCAACGTGCAAGAAGCAGCCTCGTAGCAGAGGCAAAGCTCGATTCTCTTCTCATATTGCATACCCTAGACAGGTGTGCGCGACTAACATGTCCCAACGCTCAATTATACTCCAGCGCTCCACACAAAAAAGCATATAGAGTATGCAACCCAGTAGGAAAGCCCCAATATATACGCCAAACCCCTCGAGTGATATAGAGACTCGATGCCGTAACACAGACAATGCGGTAGAGACATATGCACACTACCACGAAGGAAAAAAACAATGTAACAGATGAAAAGGGATATCGAGAAAGGATGTTGTCCGAAGCGAATACGCCAAAGTCGTGAGTGTGTGCGGTCGAGGAGACGTGTGGTGCTTCTGGAGGAGAGGGTTAGCACTAGGTTGAGATGAGAGGATGGTAGGCGTGACGTACGATTGGATTGCTGCTGCAGCTACACGTCAAGCTCCGTCGTGGGGGATCTCCTTGGATCGGCCGTCGCCAGCCCATACACCACCGCCGACAGCCCTCGATATGCCGACACCGAGGCCGACGGCAGCGCCGATGACGAGGAGAGCGATGACGATCTTAGCCCATATTCTCTGCTTGTTGGTCATGCTCCGGAAGAAAGCACAGCCACGCTTGCGCTGGTACGACTTTCGCTTGTCCAGCACAGCCTGCCTCGTGGGCCACATTGTGCACTCCTTGACGCGGCCATCGACCGAGTGTTTCGACTGCTGCTGTGTCGAGGCTACCGAGAGGGGAACGCCGCCCTCGAGATGGTGTTCGTGGACATGGACGGCGAGATGGGTCTTGGCCTGTGGCGCGCTGTCGTTGAGGGAGGGACGCGTCTCGCGGAGAGCCTCCGGGTGCTTGTAGAAGGCCGAGTAGGGGTTGGAAGGGTCAACAGCCCATTCTTTCTTGGCGACGTCTGCGTCGGCGGTAGCAGACGACATGGTTGAGTCGTTGGAGGGCGGCGAGCGGAGTGGCTGCGAAGGGGCTGTTGATGGGCTTGGTGAGCGCAGGACACTGGCGCCGAACATGACGGGCTCGTGCTTCTCGTTTGTGGCCATGGTGACGTAGGCAAGGAGTGTTCCACGCTGGCAACGATGGGGCGTTTGAAGTACAAGGCGTGAAGCGTGAGCTCGTCAGGAGGACCCTTTGACGGCAGACGGGAGACGGCAGATGCAGTGGCCGGAGGCGGTCCGACTCGATGCAGGCGGTGTCGTTGCTCACTGCAGCAGGCGCAGCATGGGGGGAAGTGGTAGTGGTGGTGGTCAAGGTGTCGTTGTCGGTGTCGGTGTCGGTGTCGTCGTTGTCGCTTGCTGTGTGGTATCTGGTGTCTTGGATGATATGGCTGCAGAGGGAAGGGGGGATCGACCGTCGACAAGGAAGGGGCGAACAGTGCGCCAGGGGGTTAGGGAAGCAGCGGGTCGACCAGCATGCGTCGGGTGCTCTGGCGGGCACACGAAGAGAGCGACAGCAGAAGAAGACACGTGCGAAGGAGCGTCTGGTCGCGGGTGGAACGAGCAGAGACAATCAAGTGAATTGTGAACTTTGAAGTGCTCCCTCTGTGCATTGCTTGCACGCACCCCAGGACAAGGTCTGTGTGTGAAGCTGAGTTCAGAGCTAGGGCCAATTGTCGGCGCCACTGCGCTTGTCGCTCCGGGTTGGGCCTAGCCGTCTTGCGTCCCTGATCTTCGTCGCCACGCAGCCGTTCACTCGCCCATTCGCTTTCCATCAATCACTGTTACAGCACACCGTTGACATACTCTTCGATTGCCCTCTTTCCTTCCCCCCCTCCCCCCCCACTGCAGGTATGTGCACTAGACGCCGCTGAAGGCCCGCTCGAACAATTACAGCGTGCCTGGTAGGTCGACAACTTACATCGCAATGGGGCTAGCGACCTCACAGGCCTAGATCCGTGCTGCGCGACTGGAATTTGGCTCACCTTAGCTGCTGAGTCGCTAAGCCCTCCACGGCTAAAGCGCGCATAAAACCTCTGCTCTATCCACTCTTTGGGCCGCCAGATGCACCTAGCCGAGAGCCTTGGCCGCAGCTTGTCTGTCATGCACCGAAGTGCCACCTTCTATAGTACAGCGAAGCATTCGAGAAGGCAAAACTTTTTTTTCCTTGTTTTGTGACCACGCTTGGGAGCCACTGGGCTTGCCGGTCGTTGAGCCCGTCTATCGAATTGCAAAGCCTACCGCAAAGGCAGACACTGCAACTGTGCCTCTCGATCGAGCAGCCAAATCGTCGATATGCCATATTGTTCCTCTGGACGTGTCCCGAATGTCCACTGTTACCTTGATAACTAGCGGTGCGTAAAACCGCTAGGTACAGCATCCACTCGAGCGGCCAATCCTCCGGGACCCGTACAAAAGCAGATGCGCCCATACGCCCACGCGACGAACGATACGGTCTGGAGACGGTAGGGAAGGCCGAGATTAGATAACGCACGAATCATGTGTTGCCGCAAAGAGGGTCCTGACGCTTCAACGAGCTGCGCACGTGCGTGCCGCTTGAGCCAAGACCGCGCTAATGCAAACTGCTGGCAAGCATCGCTTGTCCTACACAGCTACTCTACTCAGACACCTACACCTACGGAACCATGATGCTGTCAAGTGCGCCATAGTACCAACGCCTCCAGTCGTGTCACAAGGTCGTGCGCCGCCCGCGCTTGCTATGAGCATCTGGACCCAGGTTGGCGTTTGTATAGACTCATTCAATAAACACTTGGATAGTTTTTTCTCAAGCCTCCAACTCTCGTCGACAAAGGTTATTTTGTATTGAGCTGAAAAGCAGCCAGCTCCATGGAATTCATCCTTTTTCCTTATCGCAAAAGTCTCCAAATGCTGCCCGATCCGAAATGCCGCACCAACGCCACGCCATGCTATGCTTTGCGCAACTATCAATGTGCGCGTTTGCCTGCTTCCTTAGCAAGAGCCGCCGCATCACTAGCCTACGTTCTAGGCCGTGTAGCTGCCCTCGTCCAATCAAAATTCCTTGACCCCAACCTTGTACTTTGTTGCACCAGCGATTTCCTCCCTCTTGATACCAGACCGGTCGCACATGCCCTTGAATATCCCGCCTTGGTCGTAGAGATTTAGCGGCGAGTCGAGCTCTGCAATCAGCCCAGCATCCATGACGCAAATCCTGTCGTAGTTTATAACTGCCGAATGTTAGGAGGAAGTCCGCATGCAGTTGGTCATATTGGTCCACCTACTGGTCTTTAGTCGATGGGCAATGCACAGAAGCGTCTTGCCCTTGAAACCATCCACAATCTGTTGATCAAAGTTAGCTCATGCTTTAACCACCACTGCCCAATGACGCAAGTCTTACCGTTTGCTGAATCTTCGCATCCGTCTCAAAGTCGACGGAGCTGGTAGCCTCGTCACAAACAATAATCTGGGAGCCGCGAACAAGCGCGCGGGCCAAAGCCATCAACTGCCGCTGACCCAGAGAGAAGTTGAGACCCTCCTCCTCAACCACACTGTCAAGATGTATCCTGCCAGAGTGGTCATCCATGGTCTGCTCGTTCGAAACGAGATCAGCCTGCCGTAGGGCGGACCAGAGCTCGAGATCAGAATGTTCGTGGAAAGGATCCAAGTTGGACCGAATGGTTCCCTTGAACAGTGTCGGGTCCTGCGGGATAATAGCCAGCTTGGAGCGCAGGTCGTGGAGACCAATCTTGCTAATGTCCACTCCATCAATAACAATCGAGCCACCGGACAGCTCTTGCAGACGGAACAACGCCGACATGATGGATGATTTACCCGCTCCCGTACGGCCAACGACACCGATACGCTCGCCGGCACGAACATGCATGCTCAAACCCTTGAGCACCAAAGGTAGCCCGTCGCGGTAGCGCATCTCCACATTGGCAAAGACAATCTCGCCATGCTCGGGCCACGTGGGTCGTACGTCGCCTATGTGCAGGGGCGCCTCTTCTTCGAGTTGGCTTCCGTAGTGATGGATTCGCTCGGTCGAGTTCATGTTGTTTTCCACCTCGGCCAGCTGACGGACGGTGAACTGGATCATCTGCACAATGGTGAGAATGTAGGAGAGGACCAGCCCAGCAATACTAGGGTCAACGGAGAAGCGGCTCGTAACGACTAGGATACCAGTCGTGAAGACGAGCAGGATGCCAATAATGTCCAGGCGGACACTGAGCCAGCGTTGGTTGGCAAAAGTGAGGTAGTACGCGCTGTTCATGTCGTCGACGGCATCGCGGACCGACTTTGAGAATTGATCCTGCAGACCGTACGCACGGATAGTCGGGGTGCCCATGACGGCCTCGCCGAAGCGCGAGAACACGGCACTGCGTAGAACGGCTTCGTGGCGCTTGACCTCGCGGGCAGACGACCGGTAAAACGCCGCGGAGAACATGAAGAAGACGAACAGCGGTCCCAGAGCGATGGCGTAGTAGTAGTAGTACGAAATGATGAGGATGAACACGCTGTTTCTCAATGTTAGCTAGAGGTCTCTTGGAAAACATTCAAATTTTTTTTTTTGGTGTGTTGTATCCTGGATGAACTTACGAGATGATCATTGCGAGCGTCAAAAAGTACATGCGCATAGCATCCGTGATGGTGTTATCCATGACATCGATGTCCTTGCTGAAACGATTCGTGATGCGGCCAAGTGGCGTGGTATCGAAAAAGGACATGGGCGCGCGGAGCACGCGGGTCATGGCTCGCTGCAACATGACCTTGCCAGCTCTGGTGCCGAAGATGGATATCGCAAAGGAGAAAAGGAACATGAATAGCGCTTGGCTGAGACCGAAAGCCGCGTAGGCGCCAATGTATGCTCCCTCGGAGTAACCGAATTTGTCAGAGGTCCAGTAGGATAGCCAGAGGGAGGTGACGATATTGGCGCCTTGGGATAGGACGAGCAGGATGAAGACGAGGGGGCCGACCCAGATGCCGCCTCCGGCTTTGATGTACTCGATCCAGACTTCCCAGCTGACGCTCTTGGTTGCGCGCTCTTCCTGTTGCATAAGAGCCGCCTGTTTCTTTTGCTTCTTCTGCTTCTTTGTACTCTTGACCTCTGCTTCCACCTCGTCCTCGTTGACTTCTGCGTCCTCTTCCTTCTCTTCTTCCTTGGCAGTCGTGCTCATGACCTGTATAAAGTCTGCGTTTTGGGCCATGAGGTTGTCAAACGTATCGACAGCCTTGACTTTTCCTTGGTCCACCCAGATGATCCTGTCGCACCGACTGAGAACGTGGAGCTGATGAGTAGCAAGAATACGGCACTTGTCCTTGAGCAGGCCGCAGATGGCATTGTCCATGATGTGGCGACCAACGTGTGCGTCGACGGCACTCAAGGGGTCGTCCATGAGGATAATGTCCGCGTTGAAGTAGATGGCCCGAGCAATGTTCATACGCTGCTTCTGGCCCCCCGATACTGTGATGCCGCGTTCTCCAATCTCCGTCGCGTCGTTGTGCGGTAACATGTCCAGGTCCGGGCGAAGAGCACAGGCATCCACGACTTGGTCGTACCACTTCCTGTTGAACTCCTTACCGAAAACGATGTTCTCTCGTACCGTGGCGTTCTGAATCCAAGCATACTGCGGGCAGAAAGCACGCGAAGCGCCAAAGGTGACCTCACCGCTGGTTTTGCGCATGTCCCCTGCAAGAGCTGCAAGTAGTGAACTCTTTCCAGAGCCCACGCCTCCGATGATCGCCACAAGCTCGTTTCGCCCAATGTTGAGGTTCAGCCCCTTGATCTCAAAGGGCTTCTCCTCTTTTGCTGCGGTCGCATCAGAGGGCTTATTCTCTCCATTAGTCTGTGCTAGTTTTGCATTCGCTTTGTTATCCTTCTTCTCTTGCCTGGTCGGCTTCTTTCCTGGTGGTCCACCTGCGCCCTCTTCATCGTCTTGAGTCGGATGACGCTCCCAGGTGAAGTTTGCGCCCTTCATTGTCACGGCATCCTTGGCATCGTAATCCCAATTCCCACTCTCTTCGGCTTCTTCCGCGAGCAGGAACTCTTGAATACGATTGACGGAAGCATTCGCGTCGATGACCTGACCGATGACGAGTGGCAAGAAGTTGAGCGGAATACGCATGGAGTTGAACAAAGCCAGTGAAGAGAAAATCGGCGCAGGATCGAGGTTGCTGTTGACCTGTGAGTAGGTGATGAACGAGACCATCGAAGCAAAGACGGGCATGGACATTCCGACGGAAAGAACGGCGTTTCGAATCGTGAGCAAGATCTGGATACCATGAATCTCCTTATTTCTGATCTTCTGGATGCGCTCTAGGAAGCTTGTCTCCCAGCCGAAATATTTGACGAAGCGAACACCTTGCAGAATCTCTTGCGTCAAGCCTACACGTTGATCAGTGATCTTGTTGATAGCAACTCTTCGGCGGAACAGTGTCTTGACCGCGCGACCAAGTAATGGCATAGTAATGAGGATGAGGCCAAGGCCGGGAAGAGCGCTGTACGTCAAGTTGACAAGGAGCAGAGCAGTCGTAATCAAGATACCGATGGGGGCAGTCCAGATCATGTGGAAGAAACCACTGGCTAGGTCGATACGGTAAGTATCCGTAGACATCAAGTTGACGATTCGTCCATTGCCCCAGCCCTCGCCGTCACCTGCCACACCTGCAGTAGTCTTAGGTGATTGTTTCTTCTCTTTCTTCTCTTTCTTATTCAAAATCTTCTTGTACCATTTCACTTCAGCGTCGCTTCCTGGCTTAACATCGGGTGGTGGTGCTTCCAAGACAGCTTCGCCACCTGCTTTGGCTCTTCCGGATAGCTTCATTGCCTTGTTGAAGATGAGGGCAATCAGAACACCTCTCGCCTCTCCACCAATCATCATGCCACGGTACATGAAATGGTTGGTAGCCAAGCTCTGAAAGAATTGCATGGCGGTAATTCCAATGACCAACCCTATGCCCTCGCCAATATCTGGCGCCGGAGCGCTAGAACGTTGAGCAACGTAAGCGCGAACAGCGAAATTGATCAGGTAGCGTAGGATGAAAGGCGCAACAGCTTGAATGACAGATGCCGACAGTTGACATAGACCTCCAATAATGAACTCCCATTTGAAGGTTTCGAACATGGCACCTAACAGAGGCCTCTTCTTGCCTTCTGCTCTCCGCCTCTTGAAAGCCGCGTCTAGCTTATTTGCCAACACCTCTGCACATCTATCAGGGTTCACCTTCCAGATGTCGTTCTTTTCCAGCGGTCGCTTGTAGCCCACTCTCATCAACGGCTGCATCCATTGCCACGAAAGCCGACTGAATAAACCTGCCTCGTATTCTGGACATACTGTGCGCTCTTTGGGAATCGGTGGTGGATTGTTCTTTAGTACATTAAGACGTTTGTAAAATGGTTTCCTTTTTCGTATTGACTTTGTCGCATTGGATTCGCTATCGCTTGCTTCGGAGTAGGCACTTATGCTGGATTGTAATCTCGCTAGTGCGCCTCTTGAACGGTGGCCATCTCCATTCTCTAAATCTTTCTCCTTGGGTTCCGTGCGTATTGGCTCGAACTCTGTCGGATTCTCTGCTGCAGCTTGTGGATCTACAAGACCAAAGTCTTTCTCTTTCTCGTTCTCATCCAACGATGACGTTGATGGCGATTTGGCCATGGCGGCTCAGCGGCTGAATTCCGGACGCGCCGAGGAAGGATCGCGGTGATCGTTGTTGTAGGGCCGATGGGGAAAAAAGCTTAGCAGCCGTTTTCCTGCACGTCAGTGCGAAGTCGCAAGGTTGGAGGGAGTGCCAGTAGTGAATGAAAGGAACGACCAACGCCACGAGGACTCGCGAGATGACATGTTTGCGAGTGGCAAGCAACAACTAGTCTATATGACTTCGGAGCAGTCATGAAATCAGTGCATGCACCCGCTCATTAGTTGGTTAGCGCATGGCCCTAACGGAGATAGAGACTCGCCATTGAACGGCTTGTGCCAACCGATGCATTTTTAAAATCCGGGGGTGCTAGCACCAAGAATGTTTTGATTCCTTCGGGACATAATGCGATCCGATGGCCCGAACGGCCTTGTTACTAGCACTGCAGTGACTCCACGATGCCGCAGGTGGGCGGAGAGAGCGTGCTGCAAATGACAAATGCGCTCTATATGAAGGCGCAAAGACCGTGTCTCTGCTTTAGCATCGCCTTTACTGTTGCTTTGATGTCCACTGTCCGCGGAATCAATATCGTGAAGGCGTAGTGAAATGCAACTTTGATCGGGCAACAGCGGGGCCATCGCTTGTCGTTGAAACCATGGCAAAAAGCATGGCCTAGGGCCCCGACACGCCGACATGCGGCCATTACTCCATCCAGTATTGGTTGGGAAACCAAGTTCTAGACGTGTATACTGTGAATTCCCCAACATATGATGCTCTCTCTATGAATGTTTTGATTTGCCGGGCGCCTCCTTTGCCAGGATCCCGTATAAACGATCTTCAAATTGGTAGCATGCATCCGATATAGCCACATGATGCATACAACCCAGAGTGCATGTAAATGAACACTTTCTCGTGGCTATTGGAGAGCATACAGTACGTCTGGCCACCCCACTCCGTTACGCACGTTTCGGGTTGCGTATCGGTCCATCGGTGTACGAGGTCCCACGTTGGTCGCGAGCCTTGCGTCCGTCCTGACGTCCTGGCGTAGAAAACCTTCTCGGTGCTAGAAACGGCCCGTAAGCGCGCAAGCGGTGTCGGTGGTTACAAACACCGGAGATTATGCTAGCAGAAAACCTGCAAAGAGGTGTAGTGGCCACCGATCACGTTGCAAAATAGATCTTGGGACTGATCAACACCGAGCTAAGCAACCGCATCACACCGTTCACTCTCCTGTCAGAAGCGTGAATGCGCATGCGAGCATGATTACAGCGCATTCAATAATCATGATGAGAGATCTTCAAAGATGCTTAATCAAGTCAATGGTGTCCGATGGACGGCAAGACCATGTCATTCTTGTGCCGAAAGATCTAGCCTGCCGGATACTTCAGTACCGTCTAAATGCCGGGTCTCGCACTTTGTAGACATATCTGCAATTGTAGAACAGCGCAGGTATGATCCATGTACAATTTCATAGCGGTCATGGCTTCGCGTAAGTCTTATGGGGGTATCGTAAGGAACTCAACCAGTTCCTAGTTGTCCACTCCTATGTGGACGTTCTTCTCCAATCCGACAGCTGAAGTGAGCACTTCCTTCTCCCTCTCGCCTTTGAGGTTTGGCAGCTCTTCCATGGCCTCCTTGATGATGGACAGAGCCGACTCAATTTCCTCTTCGGTGATGACGAGTGGCGGCGCAAGGCGGATAATGTTCTGGTGTGTGGGTTTCGCCTGTCCGTCAGAGTCAGCACCGTCAACCTCTTTCACATGCATAATCTTGAGGGCTCTTCCTACCAGTAACCCCTTCTCTTTGCAGAGCATGCAGAGATCCCACGCGCTGTGTCCGTTCGTCTTGTCTTCGTCAATGACGATGGCGTTCAACAGACCCTTGCCCCGAATGATCTTGATCATGGGGTTGTTGATGTTCTTGAGACCTTCTCGGAACTTGTTACCTAATGTCTCAGCGCGCTCGACCATGTTCTCCTCTTGGATGAGCTCAAGAGCCCGGATCGCAACGGCAGACCCGAGTGGGTTGCCACCATATGTCGACCCGTGAGTACCAGGTTCGACAGTAAGCATGACCTCCTTCGAGCCGAGGACGCATGATACGGGGTACATGCCACCTGAGATGGCCTTGCCCAGCAAGACCAGGTCGGGCTTGATGCCACTCCACTCGTAGCAGAGCATCTTGCCTGTTCGCGCGATACCCGTTTGGATCTCGTCGCAGATGAGCAGGACATTGTGCTTGTCACAAAGCGCCCTGATTTCCCAAAGGTAGTTGTCATCTGGCACTACGATACCAGCCTCACCCTGGATGGGCTCGACCAGGAAAGCAGCTAGATTCTTTCCATGCTTCTCAAATGCTTCCCGCGCGTCGTCGATGTTGTTGTAACGGATTGGTTTGCCAGTAGCGGGACATTCGCTTCCAATACCGGGGAGGTAAGGGCCGTAGTTGTCGCGAGACTCGGGGTCAGTGGACATGGTAATTGCGGCAAACTATCCAAACGTCAGGGGAGGTGTGACAGATGAGCACGCATACGTACAGTTCGTCCATGGAAATTCTCCTGTACAGAGAAGACCAGCGCCTCGTTCTGTGGGATGCCCTTCACTTTGTAGCCCCATTTGCGGGCGATCTTGACGGCCGTCTCAACCGCTTCAGCACCGGTGTTCATGGGGAGGATCATGTCGAAGCCGAACAGCTTAGTGGCATATTCGGCAAAGCGGGGGAAGACATCGTTGTAGAAGGCGCGACTGCTGAGAGTCAAACGCGAGGCTTGCTCAGTGAGGGCCTTGACAAGCTCGGGATGGCAGTGGCCCTGGTTGACGGCGCTGTAGGCAGAGAGGAAGTCGAGATAATGCTTGCCCTCGGGGTCCCAAACGCTGCACCCACTTGCTCTTGAGAAGACTAGTCTGTGTTAATCGCGTCTGCAGAAGAACATGTGTTGAGTGCATACCAATCGGTAGGGGGTGGTAGTTGTGTGCTGCGAAGTCGGCCTCTGTCTTGATGGCTGCCTGCGAGGACGACGCGCGGTACTTGGACGCATCTGGGCTGCCTGTAGGGTGAAAAGAGCGGGCAGTGGGCTTCAGGGTGGTACCATTTCCAGTAGCTGTAGCAGTGTCTTTCTGAATTGCGCCTGGAGCCATGATGGACGGTGTTGATGCTAATGTGGGGTAGTGGGGAAGAGTATCGTTGCTGCTCAGGAGTGTGAGTTGAGGATGTAGGAGACAAAGCAGACGCGGGCGGGCTTCTTATTTTCAGCCTTGGTCGAGAGTTGTGCCGTGGATCGCCTGCAACTGTACTTAGGAGACAGTCTTCGTAAGAGTAACTGGTGTTATCGCCTCAAGATGCCTTTAGAGGAATGCAACCAACGAGCGCCTCGGTTGCGGGCGGGTTATGCATATAGCGCCGCGGCCACTGGCTCGTGACCGCGGGAGGAACATGGTGCGCTGGTCTGCTGCGAACGGGCACGCGAAAGAACTGCGAGAATGCGCAAACATGGAGAAGCTGGCTTTGGAGATTGGGGTTTGACGGAGGTGACAGACATGGCGCGTGTTGCCGGTAAAAGTTACCTGGTTCTTCGTGTCTCGACGCGTTGCGCCATTTTCCCGCCTGCTCGAGCAATCACAGCATCGCAAACTCCGACACCACCTCCATAACGTCGGCTCCGATAGCCTGTATTCGTCATGTACCGCGGTAACCTTGGACGGCTTTTGTGGTGTGTTCTACGGGTGTTTGTATCCGCTGCGGCGATGTTGTACCTTACACCTTCAATCTGTTGATGCCAAAGTGACAGGGCAACAATAGCCATCTCGAACGTTGGCTTTGCGAACAAATGCCTGTCCATCGCATGTCTCTACTTGCAATTGGCCGTACCTTGACCTTATTTGCTAAATCCTACAAACCACAAACTTCCATCCAGGCCACCATCACACAATACACTACCATGTCCACCAAACCACCCATGCTATCCAACAAAGCCCTACCAATACACTGGATCCTCGACTGGGACGGCACCATCACCAAAAAAGACACCCTCGACGCCCTCGTCAACATAGCTGCCGCAACGAAACCCGACTTCCCCACCCAGGACCACTGGAACACTGTCTCAAAAGCCTACATGGACGACTACACGGCCACACTGGCCCATCTAGCTCCAAACGGCAACCTTCCCACCACCGTCTCAGGGGAGAAACATCTTCTAGCCCAAATGAAACCGGTGGAACAACGCAGCCTCGGCCGCGTATCCTCATCTGGTATATTCGCTGGCTTGACGAGACAGGCTATAGAAGCCGGAGCGAGACAAGCTATCCACTCACGTGCTGTGGAACTACGCAATGGATTCCTCGAATTCTTCAAACATATCCATGAAAGCCGCAAGAACGATGGCTTCGTCCTGCTTAGTGTTAATTGGTCTCGCCATTTCATTCAATCCTGCCTCGGCACATTGGGCATCGTCCATGTACCCACAAACTCGATATTGTCCAATGAACTCGACAAGATAGAGTCTGGAGAACAGTCTACCGGCACTATCGTTCCAGCTACTACCAATGGTGGAAGCCTCATTGTGTTTAGTGGAGACAAACTCGACAGAATGGAGCACATGCAAGAGCTCAAAGGCAAAAAGGTTTATGTAGGTGATAGCTGGACAGACATCGAATGTCTACTAGCAGCTGACCTAGGCATTTGCATCCGAGACGATCCCATGGGAAGTTCACAGAAGAAACTTGCAGAAGCGTTGACGAGGTTGGGTGTATCGTGTCCGCGTTTAAGAGACTACAGTGAGACTGATGAGTGGGGTGTTGTGTGGGCGAGCGACTTTGCCGAGATTCAAGGTTGGATCGAGTGCAAGTCAACCTAGCCGTGCATTGAAAACGAATACTGCTAGTGTACATAGGATCCTACGAGTGAACGCCAGACGCACACGCTATGTAAAAAGAAAATGGCCTAAGACTCTGTCTCAACACCTGTTCCACTCCTCTCATGGTGATGGAACATGTTTCCCACCTTCTTCTTTCCACGATCACCAACGTGCTTCATCCAAGCCAACGTCCGTGGACCCTTCCACTGCATCATGCCCCTATTCTTGCGATGCAGCTGGTTCGCATTCTCCTTGTACTCCTTCATCTTGCTAATTGGGCCACTCCTGCCTTCGACGCTCAATTTTGAGTCGATCTTTTGGCCACCATCCTGGAGGAAGTCTGGAACAAATTTCTTGCTACCGCCATCATTGCCGTCATCTTCCGAATCTGAGCTGCCCGAGGATGAGCTATCATTATCGGTTTCTTTGTTGTCGTTGATACCGGGCTTGTCAGAGCCTTCCGAATCATCCCAATCTGACCACTCCTGGTCATTGGTAACATCGAGGACCTCCATGACTTGGGACATGTGTTTATCACCCTTTGCGAGCTTCTCATGATATCCTGACAGACCGGACCAAAACGTCAATGTAACTTCGATCTCGCCCACCTTTTCACCGTACTCCTCAAGCACATTGTTTTCAGCACGCCTCAAGTCGCCCTTCCAAATGGGGACGCCTACCGTCTGTTCCTCGTTATCGGGAATGTCCTTGAGCCAAAGAATACCGAAACCTGGGGTGTGGTCTCGGAAGGTAGCATCTTGTCTGAACTCAAAGACGAGTGGCGCACAGTAGCGGGCCCGCACTGGTAAGCGGATGCTTTTGTCTTTCCTCGAAGTCCAGACAGTCCGACCATCTTCTGAGCGGACCCTGCCATTCCGTCCTCGCGAGTGTAGTTTTGCGCGTTCCAGTGGCGTGCGGACCTTGAGTCGAAGAGGCTGTAGGTCCTCAGGAATATCGACAGCCTTTACGGAGGGCTTGAGATCCACGGTTCCGTAATCCCAACCAAGCATGTTTCTTGGGAGTTGGACTTGCACGCTTCGAAAGACCATAGAGATCCTGACACGGCCATATCCCACACCTCCAGAGAGTGGAAACATGTGGTTGATCTGACTCCGCTTTTGGAACACTCTCTCCAGGGGCAAGTAGACAATACCGAGCAAGGCGTCGTCCTCGTGTATACGAGCATCACGAACGGCAATGTGTACTTCAGTGTTGCGAACATCTCGGATGAAGCGCTCGCACCCGGCGTTGAAGAACGGCTTCGAGTTCTTTGGCTTGGTACGTGTTTTGAAGATCTTCTTATGGTTGACAATGATGGTGCAATATGCAGAAGGCAAACTGTCGCCTTCTTCCTCTTCGTCCGTTGCCTCCGCGTTCGCAGAGTCTTTCTGCTTGTTCAGTGTTTCCAATTCCAAGCCGGTGATCTGGTGGATCTGGATACTGAGGATACCTGACGGATAATCTTCGGAGGGCGGAGACGCGATGATAAGCTGATCTTGGCGGCTCTTGAATTCTTCCGATTTTTGCTGTTCCACTTCATTTCGATGATCCTCACTCGCCTCTCGAAGTTTGTTCTCTGCCTCTTTGTACATCTTCTTCTTCAGCTGGTCTATGTTTTCGATACCGGGGTCCTCCTCTTGCATAGCAAGCTGATCATCGGTGATCCTGGTTTTCGAGAAGTAACCCAGACTCCAGCTCAGCTTTCCAGGCATTTTATTCCCACTCTTGAGGGCTCTGAAACCGTCTTCGCGATCGTGCATCTTGCCATTCGTCTCGTCGCTCTTCATCAGCTCTTTGAGATCCAGCTCGATGCGTCCCAGGTCGTCATCGGCAGTCGAACGGTCGGAGTCCCACAACTGTAGTCTTAGTTTCTCATCAACATTCAACTGGTCAAAGGTGACACAGATGAAGCAGTGTTCGTCCCAATGGGGATTCATGTTGTCCTGGAGAACACGCGTCGACCAAAGCGGCTTCCCGAATTTGGCCCAACCCACGCTCACGTAGGGGTCTGCAGAGCCACCAAAAGGACCAATCTTGGTATCGCCATCTTTGAAGTCAAACGCATATTTAATACGCACCATGATAACACCCTGTGCAACTGTATCCTTCTTGAAGTCGTCGCCCATCAACATGTCTTTGAGGTTCAAGGTAAGAGATTTAGGCGCGACATATTCGGCCAGTGCTGCGTCCATGGACGACTGCACGAAGCTGGATATGAGAGGCACATCCATGAGGTTGGGACCCTTCTTTATAAGCGGCACACACGATAGCGTCACCTTGGGTTGGCCCATGAAGGCCATTGTGCAAACCGAGAAGAACGGGGGATCGGGGCACAGCTGCAGACGAAAGCGCATAACACCAACTACGCCCGCAAGGTCGACCCAGACAGCTAAGATGTATAAGTAGTCGAATAATGCTGAAGAGGACCCGACTTACGTATCTTGATGTTACCTGGCATGTAGAATGCCAACAGTAAATGAGCATGTTTGGCGCGTGACTTGATCCCCTTTCCTGTCGATGGTCTGTATGCGAAGGCAAGTTCCACATTTACGAAGTCTCCATCTTCAGCCTCCATGGTATCTTGTTGTGGCTTGTCGTCTTGATCGTCGCCATTGTCGCCATTGTTGTCATGGTCTTCGACAGTCCGGTCGCCCTTCTCCTGGTCAGGAGACTTTAGATTGCCATCGGAGCCCACTGATCTGGCAGCCCCACCTGTTGGAAGCCATCGAACACCGAGGATACGTAGTGCCTCACTGCCTTGACCGATATCTTCGACAGCCACCATGCGAACCATGCTGGGGAGGGAGGCTTGCATGACATCCTACCAAAGTTAGTTTGCATAATTAGTGTGCTGCTAAGTCCGTACCTCAAGCGTATCTGAAATGCTCGTAAATAAATCCGGATTAATCAACGGCCATATGGAAGCAAATAGCGAGTTCAGCCACTGTGTACTTTCAGCAGTTTGGGTCTTGGCCAACCTCTGGCCCCTTTGTCGTTCTGCCTGCCAAACCTCGGCATCCCACACATTCTTGATCTTGTTTTCTGACCACTGTCGCAGAAAGAGTATGATGGCCGTGGAGATGACTGCCATAGTACTGAGTTCAGTGGCCTTCCATAGCTGTCTCCCCCAGCCTGTCGCATGGCGCGTTGGCCAGAATAGTGTATTGACCAACATCAAGCTGAATGCAGCAGCTCCTACACCAACCGTCACAGCCTGCATGTAGACTGTTGTGATCTCGGCTCGTGTCCTATCAAAGGATGGAGGTGGGAACAAGACCTCCATACCCACATGTGCGTCCTGGGATTCCTGCCATTCATCCTCGAGATGTTCGTCGCTCTTGTTGATAGCGTCTTTCCCAGTCATTGTGCGTGGCTCCGACCCTACGGGTGGTGGGTTCCTTGCAGTGCTCTTTAGCTCTCGGTCCGTATAGTCGTGGATTTTGACGGGTAGATGGGTGATGGGATCGGTGACTTCGCGATCTGCACCATCGGCCTTGAACTTCTTCATATCCTTCCTGGCCTGCCTAGGATCTGATGATATCATGCCGTCCTCTGTTGTGTCCTGCAGTCCATCTTCGTCATCCTGGTCTTTCGCCAGGTTCTGCTCTTTCTGCTCGGGTGTGTTCTTCCCGGCGTGGTCGTCTGCAATTTGCTCGTCTTGCTCGATGTTCTTGTTCCTAACTTGATACGGCCCATTGCCGTCATTGTCCAGCTCTACGTCTTTACCGTGTCTGAAGACGTTGACGGCATCCCCCAGCCGGTCGCGTGTGCTTGGTTCGTTACTCGCGCCATCTGGATGACCATACTCGTCTTGCCTTCTCTGCTTCTCTTCACGGTATTTCTGGACTGTTGGTATCGGGTTGTGTGCGTTGTGCGGCCGTCGGTAGTCTTTACGCTGAGCATCTACGTCCTCGACGCCAGACATGATGTAGCAGTGCGCAGTGGTTTGTGTCGGAAACGAGGGGCTAACCTGTGCAATTAGTGGTTGGTGGCGGGGTCAAGTCGTGAATTCATTAGTCGTGAGAGATGGTAAGACGTGGGAAAGGTTCGAGGAACCTGTCGCATAGGAGGAAACAGGAAAAGCGCAAAGACAGGGAACGTTCTGTTCTATTTACGATTGACGTAGGTACGAGCAAGGACATGGGGCATAACCTGTCCTTGAAGCTCCACTTGGCACGCTGGTCCCGTATCATTTGCAGCAACAGTGCCGAAGATCTGTGATGAAGAGCAGGCCCGGTGCATGAGCAAATGCTTTCCGGCGATGACGTCGTGCCTCCAGGCCACTGCGAATGGCAGCTTCTGGCGGCTTGGCATTCTATTGCGGGGATGCCGAGTTCCGGGCGATCGTGGCAGTTCACCGAGCGACCCACACCATTGCCATATCAGCCACCGCTTCAGCCTTACTTCCAACCCCTAGCATTAGGGCATGTACGAAATCTCAGTGGTTCCAGGAGTTACAGACTCCAAAGCTCATACCTAGCTCCGGGTCTACGCTTGCTAGTGCAGTCGCTACAGATCATCAAGGACACACAAGCGACATTCTCGCACCAGGGGGTATCATTTTGGCTTTCTACCATCCTACTATGATCAGGTCCTAATCAGTTGCTCCAGATCCGCACTTGCTTATCGGCGCCACCACTTCCCACCCTTTCACCATCTGGACTCCAATCCAGCGCAAACACCTGATCTTTGTGCCCCGGCAGATCCTCCTTCAATTTGCCAGTCCTCATGTCCCACACCTTCAGCGTCGTGTCCTTACTGCAACTCGCCAACAACCGGCTGTCGGCAGAGAAGCAGGTCATGTATACCGGCCCAACGTGTGCTCTCAGTGTGTTGAGGAACTTCCCATCCCGTGCCGACCATAGTTTGACATGGTTATCCCATGCTGCAGACGCCAGGAGGGCGCCGTCTGGCGAGAAGGTGACTTGGTTAATTTGCTTTTGGTGACCTGTCATTCTTGTGACTGGCTTCGTACTGGTCAAAGGCGTCCACAGTATGATCGTACAGTCTTCTGAAGCAGTCGCTAGGCGTTCCACCACCTCGCCGTTGATGGTAGCAGCCTTTTCAAAGCGCGCTTTGGCTTTGGCGAGCTTCTCTTCAGGGCTGCATGGTACCTTCCGTGTGTGGTCGTGGTACGAGGTGCGCAAGACAAAGTCTGTCGAGAGAGCAAGGTGGTTGACCCAATGCGCGTGACCTGATAGTGTGTTGACGAGTGTACCCTTCGCCGCATCCCAGACCTTTATGGTTTTGTCGTGAGAGGAGGTATATATCCGTCCAGTGCCACCCCACTTTACGCAAGTTACACTGCCCTTGTGACCAGCTAAGGCATAGTCAACTCTGCCGCCCACCGCATCCCACACTCTGACAGTACCGTCCTTTGACGAAGACGCTACTCGTGGCCGACCAGCCTCTTGTAGGTGGTAGGGTTCCCAGGAGAGTGACGTGATGAAGCTGGTGTGACCTTTTAGAGCAAGTCCAACCTGCTTTCCATTGCTTGGGTCCCATATCCGTACTTCGTTGTCGTAGCCACCGGAAGCGAGCAGGGAGCCGTCGGGCGAGTAACTGACTGCTAGAACCCATCTTGAGTGGCCCTTCATAGTATGCACTGGTGTTCCTGTGTCGCAGTCCCATACCCTCACCGTCTTATCTCCGCTACCACTCGCCATTCTACTAGAGCTGACTGGCGAGAAGTTGACTGTCAAAATGTTGTCGCCGTGACCTGAAACTGCCGCTGAACAGCGTGAAACAGCTTTGACCCGGAAGACTGCCTGTGGCGCATACTGAAGCACGATCTCATTTTCTGCTGACGCTTTGCCTGGCTTGACCAAGGCATTGTATAGGTCGTCTTTATCGGCGAGCGCTTCGGTCGCGCCATCGGGGAAGAAACGGTACGGTATTTGATCGTCGGCCTGGTCTTTCAGGTTGTTGAGCAGAAGCTCAAGGTTCTTGGTCGATGCTTGCGAAAGCGGTACAGTAAGTACTGGAATACTGCCGCTTTCGCCAGTAGCTTGGTCGACAAAGCGCACTCGTACAGTGCCATCGGGTATCGTAGTGTCAATGTCTTGTTGTTGGCGCGCAATTTCGGCTTGCGCCCGCTTCTGGCGTTTCGACGGCGGTGGGTATTGGGTCGCCATCTTTCAATTACCCTGCGGTACGAATCCAGAGTCGAAGTCAATAGAGCTGTGTCTTGACTTGGAGGGCCCCGCTGGAATAGTCGCAGGAATGGGAAAATAATTTCTGGGCGTTATCGATAGGTAGTAGACGCGCTAGCAACAGTGGGGCGGTGCGCTAGGCCATCTCCCCTCGACGCGTCTTCCCTCTTTTATCCCCTCATTCGTCTCAACTTTTGCGACGACACTCTCCGATCGCTAAAGCTTGTGATTTTGACGCAAATGCTCAACGGCTAAACTCCCAGCACTAATAATCATGTTCCAGCGAGCAAGGCCCCCAACTTCCCAGAGCACCTCCGCGTCCACATCGTATGGGTACTACGATTATGGTGACTATAATACAACTACGACGTCCCGTCCAGGTACCCGCAGGAACACAGGTAGGCCGTCAACTGCGCGACCCAGGACTGGTGCCTCTACCATCGCCAGGGTCGAAACTCAGCATGTTGTCTGTGCCATTGCCGAGTCTCGTGGTATTTCACCTACTGTCGGCTTGGCTTTCGTGAATCTCGACACAGCAGAAGCAGTACTCTGTCAAATCTGTGACAGCCAAACTTTTGTTCGAACAGTCCACAAACTGAAGGTCTATGGTCCCTCGGAAATTCTGATCGTTTCCACTGCAGCGAGTCCTAGGTCAAAGCTCTTCTCGATCATCGAAGAGAACCTTGAGGATATTGACAGCAAGCTGACTTTGCTTGATCGTCGATATTGGGCCGAGTCTAGTGGATACGAGTATATTCAATCTTTAGCTTTTAAAGAGGATGTTGAAGCTATCAAGATCTCTGTCACTGGCAATTACTACGCGGTGTGCAGTATTGCAGCAGTGAGTCCTCCATCGCACGTCTTGGTGCATACTGTAACTGACTCTACAGGCGCTCAAGTACATTGATTTGGGCCTGGGTGTGGTATTCTCCCTTCACTCGCTTCGGATGAGATATGAGCCGTCAGAAGGATCAATGATGATCGATGTGTCTACCATCTACTCGCTTGAATTGGTCCAGAACCTCCGCGATCCGAAGTCGAGAGATTGTCTGTTCGGCCTTCTCAACGAGACATTGACACCCATGGGCGCCCGGCTTCTCCGGAACAATATTCTACAGCCACTTACTGATCCAGAAGTACTCAACACGCGATATGCTGCAGTAGACGATATGACCAAAAAGGAAGAGTTGTTCTTTGCGACCCGGGCGGCGCTGAAAAACTTCCTCGATGCTGACCGCATACTGACTGCGCTGATCATAACACCAAGCAAGATCACTCTTCAAACAACGGAACAGTCCATCAATAACATCATTATGCTCAAACAGTTCGTGAACTCCGTACGTCCTGTCTTCGAAGCCCTTACTGGAACGGGATCTATAATGCTGAATAACATCCGCGAGATCTGTGCACCAGAGAATGTCGCGCCTGTACAGGAGCTCATCGATCACGTTATCAATGAGGACACTACTTATGCAAGGCAACCTCTCGAACTGAGAAACCAGCGTACATATGCCGTGAAATCAGGAGTCAATGGCCTGCTTGACGTTGCGCGCACTGCTTACAACGAAGCCACCGAAGATGCGTACCAGCACTCAACCGAGCTTAGCCGTGAGACATAATCTGTTCTTCTGGGTCAGCGTACTCGCTAACTTCGAGAAGAGGAGCACGATATTCGACTCGATCTCAAATATGACACCGCGCGCCAGTTCTATATGAAGATTGCAACATCCGAGCTGGAAGGCAAAGCACTACCACCAATATTCATCAACGTGATCCGTCGCAAGAAGAACATTGAGTGCCAGACACTGGAGCTTATGAAGCGTAACCAGAAAGCATGTTGTCTTGTACACATGACTTGAACTTTACTGACTGTCCCAAGATTGTTGTGTCGCACCAAGAAGTTATCCTTATGAGTACAGCTAAAATCACATACATCGACTTATGTTATAACTAACAGCCATCAGGTGATGAAGCCATTGATGCTCTCGTCGAAAAAGTCCGCAGCCATATGTCCATCATGTTCAAGATCTGCGAAGCAGTAGCGATGCTAGATATGGTACGTAGTGTTCAGCAATCTACGGTGTGGATAAAGCTCATCGGTAGTAGATTACGGCTTTCGCATATCTGGTCACAGTGAACAATTACAGTAAGTGGTATCAGCTATGCAGTGCTCAATGCACACCGTGCTGAAATATGCTCAGCTCAGCCACAACTCACTGATACGCTGGCTATTGAGGCGGGACGGCACCCGATCAAGGAAAAGATCATGCAGAACAAGTTCGTTCCAAACGATGTCTACGCCACACAGCAGACACGTTTTCAGATAATCACTGGTTGTAACATGAGCGGAAAGAGCACCTATATCCGATCGGTGGCTTTGATGACCATCATGGCTCAGATCGGCTGCTCGTATGTATCTCTCATTCCACACTCTGAGTCTCTATATGCTAATCGAATTCAGTGTTCCTGCTAATTATGGCTCGTTTCCTATTCTGCATCAAGTATTTGCCAGATTGGGCATGGATGATAACATCGAAACCAATGTGTCTACTTTTGCTGCGGAGATGAAAGAGATCGCTTTCATCCTACGTAATGTTGACAGGCGTAGCTTGTAAGAATTAAGACTCCATGTTCATATCATAACAGTACTGATAACATAAAGGGTTCTGATTGATGAACTAGGTCGTGGTACCAGCACCAGAGACGGGTTAGCGATTGCCTTGGCCATCGCGGAAGCCCTTGTTTCGAGTCGAGTACGCAATTCTGTCTTGTCGCTGCATCTCGCTAATGTGTCGTAAGGCTCTGGTATTGTTTGCAACACATTTCAAGGATCTTGCGACAATTATGAATGACCGTGCTGGAGTCCAGAATCTGCATTTAGCAGTAGAGGTGAGATTGTGTCTATCTCTTCGGGATCAAACTACTCACCCGTTTAGATGGAAAATGCACGTAGCATGACGATGCTTTACAAAACGACCCAGGGGGTCGTGAAGGAGGTACATTATGGTCTAACACTTGCGCGCATCGTCCCGCTTCCACCCGGGGTCGTGGAGCATGCCACGTTGGTTGCGCAAGAGGTCGAGCGTCATATACTCCAGAAAAAGAATGCATCCGAAACAGTGCTCAGGGAAAAGCGACGCAAACTCGTTCTGAACCTCAAAGAACACCTCGTTCAAGCACATACCGGCGTATTGGAGGGTGAGGTTCTTACTGCATGGCTCAAGGAACTGCAGAAAGAGTTTGTCAATCGTATGACTGCCCTTGAAGCCGAGGCTGGAAGCGCAGATAAGGAGAGCAAGGACGGAGATGAAGAGATGATGGACAGGAGCAATTTGGACGAAGAAAAACGACCTAGCACGTACGCCAGTCCGTCTGTCATAACGATCGACTCGTATATCAGCTCGACAGAATCCGGTTCCACCATTCGGGCTATGTCCGAAGCCTCTACCCTGAGAGCAGTTTCTAGCAACGAGCGTTAACATCGAGGGTAGCATGCGTCTACATACCGCCCAATATACATTGTACATCACAAAAAGTCAACTCTGAACGCATGGCGAGACATCTGATATGTTGGTCATTGACAGCTCGATACAATGATTGCCCAGATACACAATAGAATTGCGAGGCTTTTGCGTCTTCTCCGCTCGGCGTACTACAAGGAGCGTGATGACAGCATATGCCCAAACGAGTGTGTTAAAGCTGGTAGATGCTTCTAGCCTTCCGCTAGGCAGTGACTGATAGCAGCTCAACTGGTAGATGTTATTAAAGCAGGAAAGGGCTGAATCGTGCGGAGGCAAGCGAACGCTCTGCAGAGAAGTCCATGAAGCTCTGGCTTTAGACATCAAACTTTGAGTAGTATCGTCGCTATTGTTATTCCCATGATGGGAGCCGCAACATGATGAGAGTAGTTCGTTCAGGGCCGACATCGTTCCGCCTCACTTAGCCTGAAGCATCGAGGTTTCAAGGTTGCGATTGGAGCGTGCTGCAGAGTGCGGGGGACCCTATCGTTCCTTCTTCCCCCTCAATCTCCACTCTGAACGGAAGTCCTCCAGTTGGACCTCGCTACGCAAGATAAGCAATCGTATACATGCCTTAATCGCTTCAGCCATGTTGTCGCTTATTAAATAGCGCTAGGTGCACACATGCGGTGTAATCGACCCAGCATCCTAGTATCCGAACTTGGGCGCACCACTGCTCGTCATCATCCAAAGGGCTACTTCAGCTTGCTGAGTCGGCTTCACATGACATTATCTTAGCTTTTTATACAAAGCTATAGCAGCATTAGTTACAGTCGTCATTTGCACCATCTTTGCTTTCTCAATCGGCTGACAGCGCCATGCCCCGACCGAAGAAGCCCGGTGTTGAGCCGAAAAAGAGATCGCGAAATGGCTGCTGGTAGTACCCCAGGTCTTCAAAATTTGCTCATTTATACTCACTTGACACAGGTCATGTAAAGATCGTAAAATCAAGTGGTAAGATATCTCCAGTAGACATCTCATGATGAACTGTTAACAGCTGCTCGCAGTGGCGAAGAGAAACCACGATGTACCAACTGCGAACGCCAAGGGGAAACATGCGACTACAGCCTTCGATTGAATTGGGGAGGACGCTCAAAGAAAGACAGGGTAGGTACCGGATCTGATGCTTCAAGTGCGGCGTCCTGCAGTCCGTATGAGTCGACCTTCTCATTTGAAGATAATGCTCTCTCGTCTACCCCCGAGCTATCCACACGACCACACTATGCGCGATCAAGATCTAAAATCTCTCCACCCAGGTCTGCGCAAGTTATCGATCCAGAGTTAATGCAGAATATGGGGCAAGATTCTACTCACAAGGAAGCCGCAGATGTAGGCCTTTACTTTCATAGCGAAATGCTCCCGTCTGTACCCTATACCCACGCACAGTTCCAAAGCGCGTTCGACGCTCGGTCACATTTCGCATCTGCCTCAGATGCTACCAATTCCCGTAATGTTGGCTTTGCTTCCGTCAGCGCTACAATGCCACCACCACTTCCAAGTTCAGTAGATCTAATGACCAAACGCCATAAATATGACTTGCCTGCGAATTCAGATGCAGGCTCGCCATTGCCCTATAGCCCCTACCCAGCTATGCCTCTGACACCGTTATCAGTTGGCTCTGAAGGAAACATTGTGCAAACATCTTTGACATTACAAAATTCCGCACAGTCGCCTCCCGATGTGCACCGTGTGTCCGTCCAATCTCTGATTCACGATCTTCCAAAGAAGAGGCCGGGTCCTCCTGGTGTAGAGGGCGAACGCCGTCAGCAATATCCCATCGCTGATTTTGCCTTTACGACCTACGGCTACGACTTGGGCCTCCATGATATCGATACACCAAGGAACGATGATTACTCAGCTATCGCTATTTTCAGTCCACAGAGCAATACGATGGGGTTTGACGACGAAACACCCTATGGTAGTGCAGAGCCCCATGGCAAGGACATTGCCTTTGAGAGCGGAGGATACTACGCAAAGCCCGTTCCAATTAGGATCCCAAAGTCTCTGGAACCGCTACCACCTTTGCTTATGGAGAACCAGATGAATCTCTTGTACTTCCATCACTTCATCAACCACACAGCACGTGTCCTTGTAAATCACGACTGCGAGCGGAACCCATTTCGCGAAATCCTGCCAGAGAGTAAGTGTGCAGGAACTTCCAAAGGGTATCACTGACATCGACAGTGGCCGTACAAGACGAGAACATCATGAACCTTCTTCTCGCCTATAGCGCTGCACACCGGGCGCGTATGCTCAATCATCCCGAACCTTCAAATCGCATCGCAGTCTGGGTACAAGATGTGTTCCCTAAACTACGCGAAGCGCTCAATGATGACCCAAACATTATATCTGACAGCACTCTAGCTGCAGTCATAATGATGGCGAGTTTGGAAATTATCTGTTCGGGTACATTCGAGGTACCCGTATCCTGGCAGAACCATCTAACCATGGCACGTCAGATGATCATCCAGCGCGGCGGACCAAAGGGCATGGGCCGACATGATCGTGTCGCCTACTTCCTAACCCGGTGGTTCGCATATCTTGATGTCATTGGCTCACTGAGCGGAAACAATAATGACACGCCCCTTGGTTCCTCTTACTGGCCCAGCGAGAACGCGTCAGCAGACGAAGATTTCAAGATTGATTGTCTCATGGGCTTCACAATAAGCTGCATAGGATCTCTGGCCCGCGTTTCCGAACTAGCCAAGCGCTGCGAGCCCCAGCGCATTGACGAAGAAGGTAACGTGAGAGAGGGCTGGACTCCTAGCCCCGAGATCATCGAGGAAGCCGTCAAAATCCGCCAGGCGCTCGAAGATGGAGTATTGGATCGCAACATCAGGAAGGGATGCAACCACCGCTCTAGTACTTCATCCGAGTCAGAAGGAGCATGGGATGCAACCGAGATCTACGCGACAAACGAACTTTATCACTGGGCCGGACTGATTCACTTGTACCGTCGTGTTCTCGGGAAACCCGCCATGGATCATGAAGTCCAGCAAGCGGTCCGAGAGATTGTTGGTCTGTTGTACAAGATCCGGAGGGGAAGCACAGCAGAAGCTTGTTTGATCTTCCCAATGTTTACTGCTGGATGCGATGCGCAAGATGAAGGACAAAGGGAGAAGATCATCGATCGGTTGAGGGGCGTGGAAGGCTTCGGACTGAACCGTGTAGGTCTTTTACTGATTAGAATCAAAAAAGTCTCGCCTGCTTACTGCGCATTAGGTACCCAAAGTCAGTACGCTCATGAAGCGCGTCTGGGATACAGGCAAGCCGTGGGAGTCACTTGTCTCTGGAGAGTTCTTTGGCTGAGCGGCTTTCCGTACGAATGCACACCGTATTGCCAATCAGGATCAACTTGTTGATCCAATAGATATGAAGAGTTACCGTCTCGACACACACACAAAGTGCTAGGAAAAGCTCAGCTAAGTGTGCTCTCATGTGTGTACGATAAGACCACGAAGAAGTTGCGATTGCGCTCAGTCGGAGAATCAGTGAACTCGCTTCCAGATTCATGAGGCTGCTGCTTCCCAAATGAACTCGGCGCATCGCTTTGACACTATACATGCCGACCAACTTGGGGAAATAAAGAGAAATTGGCGCTTAGTGGAGATCGAAAAAATGAGGGTACGAAGAAGACGAAGCTTTAGAAGAAATTAGCGCAGACATCAGAATGATGCGACCTTGCAAAAGACGACGGCGTAGCTCACAAGCACGAACAGAAAAGCAGACTGGCTAGCGGGAAATGGCTAAAGACTGATCAAACACACAAACACAGTACTGCTGGGGGTATCATCCATCCATCCATCTGGTATACATACCATACTATACATATACGAACAAAATGCCTCCAACCGCCTCACCCACCAGCTGCCCCCTCACCAAGGCCACCAACCACCCCTAGCAACCCTCCCCACAGCCCTTGTCCCCTTTCCCACCTCATCAGCCCCCTCCTTGACCTCCTCAACAACCGCATCCACCGCCTGCGCAAACTCCTCCTTCTCCCTCTCAATAGCCTCAGCAGCCTGTCCCCACTTCTGCTGCGCCATATGCCGCTGTTTCTCCACCGCCTGCCGGAGCTCCTCTTGTAAATCGCGTATCTCAGCCTTGGTGTCGTGTGTTTCTTCGATAGCTTCGAGTTTGTACCAGAGGTAGTACGACAGTTGGTATGTGAAGAGGGCGCCGAGGAAGCATTTTAGAAGCGGCGAGCCAAAAGTACCGTAGTATGCGCCCTGCGAAAAGTGTGTTAGCTTCAAGGGTGGAAAAATGTGGTGGGTGGTTGAATGGGGTCTATCAAGGGTGTGTGACGTACTACTCGCGATGGCTCCTTTGGCGGAGGTGCCGAGTTTGGATTTGGCGGCGAAGTGGGCGGATGGGGTGGTGGTGCTTCGGCTGCATATGCTCTTCGTGATGTGTGTCCTATGCTCCTAGGTATCTTCGCGCTTTTACTCCATATCGTCCGTGTTGCTCGGATGTGATTCATTGTGTCGTAAAAGTGCCAGGCCTTGATCCCCCGCTTCTGGACCTCGTTCGGTCGCAAAGCCTAGTATACCCGCGAGGGGAAGATAATCGAAAGAGTAAAAGAAGAGGATGTCGTTTAAGCGATCATGCGACACCAGGTATTGCGGCCAACGCTCGTGGAGCAAGATATGAGTACAAGAAGCGCTGATGTCGCGCAATGGCAATTCCAGAAAGTCGACAAAACCAGAAAACGGTATAACCTCTTCCCCCCCCCGTTCCGCTACCTTGTCATCTCCGCAATACGAACCCAGCTAATGCCGGTACCCTAGCGTCGCCGCACAGACCCACGCGATGCACTTTCCAAAGGAACACGTTCACCAAACAACTTGAACCATTCTCTCTCCACCTTCCTTACAAAAACACACTACACACTCGCTATTCCACCCTTCCAGTTTTCCAGGACCGTCTATAACCTATAACTGCAGCACGAATCACAATGGTACGACAACACCCTCCGACCACAAACGCAACCAAACCTCCTCCTGCCCCCCCTCCCTTGTCGTATACAAATAGACCAAGTTAGGTTCACTAACGTAAACAACTACCAACAGGCGCAAACACCACAACAACGCCAGGCCAACATGCGTTTCGCCAAAGCGCAGGAGAAGAGGATGGGCCAGCCAGTGTCGACGGACCCTGTAGTGAAGAAGCGGGGGCCTCAGAAGAGTCCCATCAGCAGGTCCTGGATCAGTACGTCCTCGTGGTGGCCCACCGCTTTGGTGGGAAGTACAGCGACTAACGTGTTCGCAGTTGTTCTTGCATTCATACTAGTCGGTGGTCTTTTGTTCGAGATCATTAAGCTCTTCTTTTAAAGGAAAAAGAATAAAGAAGTGAATGCGATGCGATCGAGTACCGACCGGACAGAGGAAACAACTTCAACTTCTTCAACTTCCGAGGTTGAGACTCTTGGATTCGGGATACAAATCATACACATGTGCGGGAAAATGAGTAAGGGGAGAGAAGCTTAGGACAACTTGGGGGAGCCATAGGCCTTTGGGGCCACTTTCTTGCGTCAATCACACAGGGCATACGGCGTTATAGGGGCAGCATTGCGGCATTAAAGGAGCTTGAAGCGCCGAATTTCATGGTACTGAGATTTTTAGAATCTCATTTGTTCAAGATCAAGACACATTACAGCGTACTTGAACTACTGCTCTTCTGGCGCATCTGCACCTTTATCCATGGCAACTGCCCGCCTCTTCTTTTTCTTCTTCTTCTTCTTGACTTTGCCTTCTTCCTCACCCTCAGCTGTGCCTTCAGCCGCTTGGTCGTCTTGGCCCTCAGACTTGACCTTGTTCTTTTTCTTCTTCTTGATAGGCGCTGCTTTTTCCTCATCACCAACTTCTGCTTCAGGTGGTGGCGTTTCAGCTGGCTCGTCTCCTTCAACAGCGACCTTCCTAACCTTTCTCTTCTTCTTCTTGACTGCGACCTCTTCTTTGACATGTAACCTCTCGCTTGCTCGCTGCATCTCAAGTCGTAATCTCTCCACTTCTTGGAGCGCTTTCTTCATTTCTGCTTCTTCCTGGGCTTTTCGTTCAATGTCGAGTTGTGTGAGCTTGCGATTAGATACACCTTCGTCATCCAGGCTCAATGCTGCAAGACCAGAGCTGTCTACATCCAATAGTGACTTCTTCGCCTTCCCTGGACGTGGCTGCACGATATCGTCTCTTGAAGGGTCTGAAGCTGCAGGCCCAAGCGTCTCGTCGCCCATGATGTCAACCTTCCGTGTCGGCTTGCGCGGACTCCGTGATCGCGGTAGATGTTCAGAAGATGATCCCTTGCTGTCGAGGTTGAGTTCCATGATCGGAATCGAATCAATATCCAGCTCATTGTTCTCTCTATTACCATCCCGGACGATTCTACTCAGCGGTGTAACTGCTCCGCTGCCTTTATCCGCTTCGGGGTCGATGTAGAATGGATCGTCTCTGTAGCGTTCTTTCCTCTCTGCTTTCCGACGCGCAATGATATCAGCGTCCAGATACTCATCCTCTGCTGCGTTCTGGTATGACGTAGGTTCTTTGTGTGGGGCATCCAGGCGTTCTGCAGCCGGTACAGCAACTGCAGGGGCTTCCGTGTGCGCTGCTGCGGGCTCCGAGTAGGCCGCATAGACATCGTCTTCCTCCGTCTCAAAGCCTTCCGTATCAGCCGTGTAGAGCAGATGCTGTAGGTTAGGGTTGATTGGTGTATCAAGATCGAGGTCTTCAGGCAATGGGACCTTGCGTTGAGCTCCAGGAGCAACTGGGTTCAGTTCAGCACCAGAGAACAGAGCAGGTATAGCTTGTGTAAGTAGCAGAGGTGGATCAGTGAAAGCGTCCTGGGCCGCGCTAGCAGCAGTACCGGATGCAGCTTCTGCAGCGAGACGCATGAGTTCGAGGTACTCAACAGCCCGTTCTTGAACCTCAAGACTAGGATGTGTAGAGAGCGGCTCTAAAAAGTGGATGATTCGGGCCATGAGGAGGGACATGAGCGTCTTGCGCTCCGGAGTCCATGATACCTGATCGTTTCCAGCCATACTAGAGAAGACCTTGGGTATCGCCTGCAGGTACACAGCGAGAGTTCTCGAAGATAGTTGAAGCGAGGACGGATGTAGCAGGGAGGTCATGACCGGCTCTGGGCGAGTAAGATAGTTGGCGTACTCCCCTACAAGCCACCCAGCGTATTCTAGTACACCTTGACCGCCATTGCCGGATGCTGGGAACATTTGGTCTCTTCGATCAACAAGCACGAGTGACTGTGCGGCATCTATCGCTTCCGATCGGACGCTCTTTACCCGTATAGCAACATTCTGTAGTTCATGTCCAATGCCACCACCAATGTCATCTGAATGTTCTACTTCTTCCTCCTCTTCCACAACCGAGGCTGCTTTCGTTGCTGGTGATACCCTGACAAGCTGAGTAAGAACATCAATGTACCATTCGAAGTCAGTGATATTGCTATAAGTATCGCGTGAGCACATTTCTAATATCCTCTTGATGACGCTGGTCCGGTAATCGTCTGGCAGCGGCGGTGGTTGGTCGGATTTCTGTTCGTGCTGCGGCAGAGTCTCTTCTACGTCAGAGTCGTCGTCACCATAAGGTGTTATACCGGTCATTCTAGCCCGGTCGTTGTTGGGATCGCTTGCTGCTGTGGCAATTGGTGCATTTCGAAGCTGACGCATCAATCGTCCGACAATGGCTGTGAGATTATCTGCGTTGACCATACCAACCACCAGATCCAAAGCACGCATTCGTATTGAAATGTCCGGATCGTCGATGCATTCGAGGATAACGTCTTGCTGCTGAGAAACCAGGTAAGGATGTGACGTGACGATCTTTTCGAAGGCGAGTAGTGCGACATATTTTACTGCAGACTGATGAGAAGCGGAAGGTTGAAGAATAGTATGCATTAGCTTACGGTTTGCATCACCCTCTATTATCATCATGCCTCGTAGTTTGCCGACACAAAGCTTTGCTACCTCCTCGCCCTCCGCGGTACCTTCTACGGCTTCTAGGATACCACCCTGAATGATACCACTGATACATTCGTAAAGTAACGACATGGCAGATGTCTCCCGTATAATCTTGGTCAATGGAGGTAGCAGTTTCTTGATAAGACGAGGTTCTAAGGGAGTTAAGGTTGCAAACTAAGATTGGTCAGTTGGAGCTTTCTTAGCACTTTCCTAATGCTTACAAGTTTGATGAGCTTAATAGCCATCCAGTTATTCCCTCCTTCTACGAGGAGATCAAACAGTCTTGGTGCAAGCGGTAGGAAGTCCTGTGGTCGCCTCCATCCCAACTCGCAGACGACATTCACAATGGCAGCTGTCACGCTCGCATCCTCGTCGTCGTCCAACAAGCGCTCCTTGATCTTAGGCCACGCGGGTCGTAGCGTCTCTGGATACACAAGAGCAAGTCGGTACAGTGTTACCACCGTCTTCTTCCGTACCATTGCGTGCGAGTGCGTCAATCGCGGGATCAAGTCAGAGAGGACTGAATTGGCCATGCTCGGGTTTATGACGTGCGGTATTGCTCCTAGTGGAAGCGCAATGTACTGTGGACTCGAACTCATGATGTCCTTCTTGAGTTGGTTCTCTGCGAGCACCAGAACCTCGGTATCGCGTCGAAAGCTTTGTACTGCAGCCAAATATCCTGTGCGCTTCTGCTTAAACTTGGAGCTTGACATGACCTCGAGGACGTTGAAGCTAGCCCAAGACATGTCGTGACCGAACATTTCGAGGTATGTGAGCTTCATGAGCGCCGTGGCCTTGAGGTCCATGTCGTTGGTCCTTATTTCCTTGCGACATTCTTTAATGCTCTCGGCAATGTATTCGCGCTCGCTGCCTTTATGATTTCGGAGGCCCCGAATGAGGTCGAAGAGGGATTTCTCAAACCTGGCAGTGGGTTAGTCACTCATTCGTCGGGTGTTTGAGAGCACGGTGTGAGCTGTACATGGTAGATGTCGCTCAGGCAGCGTCGCGCAGTCGTGTGTCGAGATATGGAAGCGCGCGTGGAGGGGTAGACGAGCGGCGTGAGGGTGAAGGTGGTGGGCCACTAGGCATCATCATTGGGATGCGGTCGTCATAGAGGCAGGTGTTTAGCGACACGGACTCGGGGGTAAAAGCTCTCGTCTCCAGGGGGGGAGCGAATGTGAAGAGTGTCAACAACGTTGACGTGCACCTGAACGATTGCAGAGTGGAGACTACCGAACGCCCACTAGGTACCTAGTTTCGCCGGCGGAAGCTTGGGACAGCATCCCCAACGGCTTACCTAACTCCACATGCTTCTCCAGACACATTGTCGCCATTGACACGCACTCCACACCCGGCCCCGACGCAAACAACCGCCAACACAACATGACACAAGCCAATCTCCTCTCTCCGCCCGCACAAATACCACCGCCAACCGCCCTTGCGCTCTCCCAAAAGGCCCCTCTGGCCCTCTCCACAACACCCACGTCCAACCTCCCATGGCCCCTCTCCCTCCTCTTCTCCCGCGAGACACCCGAGACATGGACCATCCACGAGAACCTCTTCCTCTCTACCCTCCGCACCGGCGACGAGAATGCCGCTCTGGCCATCCTGCAGCGCCTGGAAGCCCGCTTCGGCGACCACAACGAGCGCATCATCACACTGCGCGGTATCTACAACGAGGCGACGTCCAAGTCCGATGCGGATCTGGAAAAGGTGTTCGAGGCGTATGAAAAGATACTCCGGGATGATCCCACCAATATGAGCATCCGGAAGAGGAGGGTGGCTGTGCTCAAGGCGCTGGGACGGACAGGCGATGCCATTACAGCCGTAACGGTGCTCTTGCAGAACAGCCCAACAGATGCCGAGGCATGGGCCGAGGCGAGCGAGCTGTATGCGACCCAGGCGGCTTGGGGACAGGCGATATACTGCGCAGAGGAGGTTTTGCTCATAACACCCAACGCATGGAGTGTGAGTACCGCACTGCCCAGACCATGGCGAACATGCATTAACCAAGACTCCTCCAGGCACACGCACACATGGCGACACTACACTACCTCTCCACAGCCTCGAACAACCCACCAAGCCTCACCTCTCTCGCCCTCTCACTCAAGCACTTCTGCCGCTCCGTCGAGCTCAACGACGGCTACCTACGTGGCTACTACGGCATTAAGCTCCTTACCTCCAAGCTCACCGACATACTGTCCGACTCAGCACCCAACAAGCGCAACGCTCAAGAAGACGACGACATTCCCGTCCCCAATGCGCAGACGGTGAAGAAGCTAGAAGAAATTGCTACGAACAAGCTTGCCGAGATTATCAGGCATTACAAGTCGGGAAAGAAGGGCTGGCAAGGCTACGACGAGGCCGAAATCATCGCTGCGCGGGAGCTGCTAGACAGAGACGCCAAGACGGAGCGATGAAAAACAACTCCATCTACACCCAGTGATTGAACTGGGTCATGAAATGCCGGCGTTTTTTGGGGCTGTCTTTGCTGGTGTAGACACGTGGAGAATTCATCTGGACAAGTGTCCAGTACAGTTGCTAGATACCATTCCAAGCGACTTATTAATCATTCAATCATCATAATGCAAAATATGGAGAGAAAGCCGTCAATGCGCTGCGTGAAATGGGGCTTGTGAGGGAAGAAGATTTTCAGTTGCAGACATTTGCAAAAGGGTACATGTATTCGTATTATTATTACAAGAGGGATCGATCGACCCTCTCGTTCTCTTTCTCCCTCCATCCCATCCCATCCCACCTGTTCCATTCTAGCGTCGCGCAAATCTTCAAGCACAACACCGAACCCTTTTTCATGCAGCAAAAATACAAAACAATGGACAGATCATTCCCATTTTACCCTACACCACAAATGCCCCAATGTGGATGTGTCTCCCGATATATGCAAGCCGCGTAAAAGAAAGAAGAAGAAAAAGAAGAAAAAGGTAAAAGACGCCGAAAGCTGCAAAGTGTATGTTTTCCCTTCTTAAACAAACCCAATAGTACTCTCTTGGCCTTTCACCAAAAACAAAATAGTAATGTTTTTTTGAGAAGAAACGAAAAAAAGAAAAGAAAAACGCCGCCAGTAGATGCAAAAATTTGAGAGGTACAAGAATGTCGGCCATGGGCCATTTAAATCGCTTCCGTACATGTTGGAGAGATTTGATGGGGGAATGAGGAATTATCGAGTCTCGTTTCTTCTTTTCCCTTGAACCATGAGATCCGTATTACAGCGTTTCTAAAGTAATGCGTTTGTTGTTGCGATGAAAGGGGGAGAAAGGTTTGCGTATGCGTCTTGCAAGCGTTGCGAATGTGCGCGACAATGTCTAAATGTTGAGACCGCGAGTGACATCTTCAAGGCCCGAGCTATTGTTCTCCTTGCCCTTTGACCTGTTCTTGCGTGCAGCCATCTTGCCCCAGTCTTCGTCGCCATCGTCCATCTGAGGCGCCTTCATTTGTGGTGATGGGCTGCCCTTCTTCAGGATGCCCTTGATGGTGTTGGTTCTGTTCTGGTTGGCGCCGCCCGAGGCTTGGAGCGTCATGGACGTTCCGCTGGAGACGGCATCGGACTGGTTGACGACGGGACGGTACCTAGCAGACAACCCAATGTTAGAACGCTCGGATGGTGCAATGGAGGGAGTGTACCCTGGGTGTGGGCCCATGAACGACATGGAGCGCTGGTGTGGTTGGTTTCCGTTGGCCGACATAAACGATATAGATCGGTTTTGCCCGTTCGGTACGTTTAGGAAGCCTCCGCCGCCCGTCGTACTACCCATCGTACTACCCGCGTACCCGTTGTTGGGCATTGCCATCGACATCCTCGGGTCTTGCTGTTGAGGTTGCTGATGCATCATCTGCAGCTGCATTTGCTGCATGGCCATCATTTGCTGCATCTGTTGCATCTGCTGCATCTGCTGCATGTACTCATTTCCTTGTTGCATTGGATATCCCACCTGACTCATGCCCATGCCCATGCCCATACCCTGCATCGGCATTTGCCCACCCATCATGGGATTCATCATGGGGTTCATAGGGTTCATAGGGTTCATGCCGTTCATCATGGACATTGTCCGCGTCGAGTTCTGGACTTGGCCATTCGGATTCATTTGCTGGCCGAGAACACCAGTGAAAGGTCCACCCTGGGGCTTCTTTGCTGAAGCACCACCCATGTACTTCTGCTTAGTCATATCCCGCATCTGGATCTGGTCCACGAGCGAGGGCTGCGACATACCAGCATCTTGATACATCATGCCAGGGCCCATGCCCAGATCTCCAGCAATGGACCCACCCGCGACTGATCCGGGATCGCGCGCAAAACCATTGAAGCCCATCGACTCACGGTTGGTCGGCCGAACCAAGCCCCCTCCGATAAAAGAGGACTTGTACGGGTCTTGAGGCAAATGTCTCGCGAAAGCCGGCAAATTCGCTTGAGAAACGCCGCGTTGGCCCATGGCCCCTGCTGAGGCTGGGCGATCGGGTATATATGAGGGCATAGAGTTTGTTGGCTGGCTGGGAAACCTGCTGCGAGTCTGACTTGGAAAGCCGTGTTGGGCGAGAATACCTAACGGCACATCCTCATCTTCCCATTCTTCGGCTTTCATTGACGTTTCCGACGGGAAGCCCACGTGATCTGCTCCAGGGTCTGTAGGAGCCCCAGGGGCTGTGGTGGAACGTCGCATAGCCTCGCGGGCAAAGTGCATTTGCTGGTTCTTGCGCCTCATGAGTTCCTCTTCCTCGCGTCTTTTGATAGCGTCCTCCTCATCCTCGTAGTCTTCTTCGTCAGAGCTTTCCTCTGGAGGTGGCTGATTCATCTGCCTCTTTTGGTACTCCCTAAATTCGGCTTGCGACATCACACGCCTTCCATCCGCTGTGGTAGGAGCTGGTGCAGGGTTGTTGTTGGAGGGCAGGGCTGCAGGCTTCTTTGCTGCAGGAACTTCTTGCTTGGGGGCAGCCTTCGAAGGTGCGAATAGGTTATCTTCATCAGCATCGTTGTAGGGAGAGGCAGCCGGTGCGAGAGAAGCTTTTGGTGTTGTGTTGGTGGTGGTGCTCGAAGCTGTGGCTGATCGGGAGGAATAGGGGGTCTGATACGAGTTGGCGGACGACGACGAGGTCGAGTTTGGTTGTCGTTCTGGAGAGCTCTCGCGGTACAACTTTCTATCTGTGTATGATTTGTGTACGAACTGAGCATCGGTGTCTTGGAAGTGTGACAATGGTTGGAAGGTAGGGCTTTCTGAAGCGACCGGCGCATACGACGAGTACCTGTGAGGAGGAGGGGGCGGGGGCGGCGAGTCATTATCCGAATGTGGAGAAGCCATAAGGTTGTCGGTCGAGTTGCGACTGTCCCAACTCTTCAACGGCGCTTCGATGTCAGATGATGGTAGTATCTTGATGGGTTCTGCCTGGAAGGTGCGCTTTTCCGAAAGAAGTGAGCGTCCAGCAACCTCCCGTGGTATTTCGGGAGATTCCTTGCGGCTTAAATGGCCAAACATGTCGTCTTCAAAGCCGCCGAAGTTTAGATCCGCTTCGAGTTTCGGCGGAACTGCTGTGCTCGCGTAGCTCGATGTGGTCAATGCACGATTTCTGCCACTCCAGCCTGACCCTGACAGATCCTTGTATGTTGACACGCCAGAGCTTGACTTGGGTATTGATGGCATGTTCTTACGGAAGGTGGCTACCGACGACGGAGCAGGAGAGCTGTTGTGTTGAGAGACGGTCGGTCGAGGTATGTTAGCGAAGAGGTTGTCGTCGGAGCTGGTGTCGGTGGAAGAAGGAAGTGTAGAGGTGGAGCCATGCTGGCCATTGGCGTAGGGTCTCGAAGTAGAAAATTGAGTCCCACTGCTTGACTTGCTGTCGCTAATTAAAGGGTCAGTCCGGCCGACGCTATGACTAGCGGATACGAAGCTCACCGTTTTGAAGATCCTGGAGACTCGTCGCCAACGGACTGGTTGCGGTTCTTGCTACCAGCACTGCCAAAGCCACTGAAGCGAGGAAACTTTGATGACCTCTCTTTTTCCTGTGTCTTGCGCTGCTCTTTGGCCTTTTCTACCTCCGTCTTGCTCAGCACGCGAAAGCCACCAGAATCGGTGGGTGCCGTTACAGAATTGGGACTAGTTGCGATATCGACGTCTTCGAATGCATTGCCCTGAGACTTGCGGCGAGTGGTGAATATCCCCAGGCCTGGCTTGACCATGTTGCTGAATTATTGTTTTTTCCAGGGGGAAGAGAAGCGAACAATGCCTCGAGCGGCCTATTCAGATACTCCAGACTGTATCATGTACACCAAAATGTGCGATGCGGGGTGGTTGCGGTCGAGGAAGGAGCGACGGATGCGGTCACAAGGGAGCCAAACGTGGGATGGGCAGAGAAAGAAAGGATGGAAGAACCTAAATGGCTGGAATCAGCTCTGCTCTGCTGTGCGCTGCTCTTCGTGCAAGTGGCGGTGCGGCGTGCTGGCGTCGTGGTGTGTCGAGGGGATGATGTGAGCGGGCGCGGCACGTATTGCGTGTTGCGGCGAAAGCTGAGTCGGGAGTTGTCGTCAACTTGTTCGTATTCCCGCGTTTCAACGTCAGGGTCTAGCCGCGTATTGATATTACCATGCGCTTCGGGGGATCCTCTGCCAATGCACCAGTGGCAGGACCTGTTGCCGTGACAAGTTCCGCCTCTGCCTTTTCCCAGCACATTGCCTGGGCCGCTTGTTGGGGTCGAGTGCCGTGTCGTTCGGGCCTTCCGAGGCCGGGGATGGGGGTGGTGGGTTGGGGGTGCGACTTACCAGACACGAGGCGGGTAGCAGCAGCAGCGGCGGCGACACCTGTTCAACGAGCGACAACGTCTGATTGCAGACGGCGGAGACGGCGATGTTGTAGCTTGAGTGCACGCGCAGACAAAACAGCTGGACGGTGATGGAGTATAAGGGCGCGCACGGATGGCACAAAGCCATAGTCAGGAGTGCGCCGCCGGATCCTCTTCACTCAATGCCCTCTCGCTCCGCCGGGCCTGCATCTCCCTAGCCACCGGACCAATGACATGCTCCTACGCGGGGAGCAGCGCCAAGTCGAACGGCCATCAACTGCCTTGTTGGGTTCTGCCTTCTGTACCATAGTAGTCTAGGCTTGACAGCCAGCCATGCCCAAGTTTGCGAATGGCGCGGTCAACTATGGTACAGCTCATGCTGTCTTGCACGTCGCTGCCACGGCGGCGTGCAGCTCCAGACATGTGCCCAACAGGCTGGATGAACCCAAGGCCGCAAACTGCTGGTCGAGGGTGCTGGTACAGACCGTACAGTAGTGTAGCCTCCTAGTCCGACCTCCATCCATGTCCGGGACCCTCACGCCAAATTTAGACGGCTGCACTAACAGAACTCATCAACAATGGTCTGTCCAGGCACGCACGCTCTCTGTCCGCTACCACTACCTGATAACAGCGACTGATCGACGATATTGACGCGCAGCCTGTTCGACGTCATCGTCACTTTCAGATACTCGCACCCTCCTCGCTGCCTGATGTTTCGGCCCTGGACACAGGAGTCGCTCCGTACTACACTGCTCCACAGCATAACAAATCCTCACGGTCCCATGCCCGCCGTCGGCGCGAAACCGTTGAGCCAAAATTGTGGGTAGCCGTATCCGTCTAGTGGCTATGCTCTGTAGACACCGTGCAAGCTTGGATGGCTATGAGTCGAGCCACACCAGGGTGGTTGTTGCTTGTAATTTCTGCAAGCTAGGGTGCGTGATGCTCAATTCAGCCTACAGACCTCCGAAATGACACTTTCTGCGAGACGCCTCGCCGCCCGGGGCACTTCTCTTGCTCGTGCCGGACATGCAGCTGCCTGCATCTTCGCGAAAACATCGCCCAAGCCCGGTGCGCTTGTCGCAACCCCTGCTCGCTTCCCGTCTTAATAATGCCTAGCTAAGAGAAGAAAGCCTGTTTAAACTTCAGAGTCGCTTGCCCAGATTTGTTGTTGGGCGCACGAATTGCTTTGGATGATTTTGCTGTCGGATCGGGAGGCTGCCGGGGCCTGGGGGCTTGCCAATGCTGAAAAGCACAGAACACTGCTCCGGGCAGGCCGCTACTAACTATTTCTCCTTATGGCTACACGCATGCAAGCCAATACCAACCTCGCTGATCTGAAGCAGAGCATCAGTTCGTCGATGCATCCTGACTGGCTTCTCTGGACCGTGAATTGAGGCACGTCATGATTACCTGCACATGGCGACCTGTTTGCCATGCAAAGCACTCCGAGCTGCATCCGACACCTGCAACGCACCTTGTCAAGAGTGATTTCTTGTTCTATAATTTGCTGCGCTTCTGTAGCTGCATGAGCTGAACGCGCCTCACCAGCCTCTCGGGCGCTCGTTGTTGGCTGCACTCTAAAGCTGTGTTCGATGCAGCGCTGCAGCATTACGGGGGGACATGACGCCGTCTCTGTTAGCTTTCCCGCCTCTCATTAATTCCAACCTCTTGTCTGCTTCGATTTTAACACTGTGTCCACCCCGCCTGCGAACGCGTAATCGTGTACGCGAGATCTGGGGGGTTGGCCAGCTAGCTTCACCCTACGTGCATCTCAACATGTACGAGGCGTTCGATCGATCTGCGCTCGGCTCTCTCTGTCAGCTCGGCTCCTAGAGACCAGGCCGAAGCAAATTGGTTGGTATTCGCTTGCATCGCAACAACTTTCCAGCTCATGACAGTGCTTTTCAGTCGCTGTACAGAGTACTCTTTATTCTATCCCTTGCGCCTGAATTTAGGTGCTCAGTTGCAATCAGGACCAGTCGGCTTTTCAACCTCGCTTCATCCGCTTCGTTATCACGACTCCCTGTCTTAACATCCTCAATGCCAAGGTATAGCAGCAGGACTTCGCAAGGTCGAAAGAAGGAATTGCGGCGAGACCGTTGTAGGAGCAGCATTTTCGATATTCTCCTACTATGACCGCGTCATCTCTACAGTGACCTTCGGACATTTTACTTCTTTGCTGTCGGCTATACCAGATTTGCTTTGTTTTCGGTTTCCAGCCTATCATAATCCACTTGGAACCATGTAGATATGGGATACGATGCCCATGCAGCAGGCGATAGTTCGTCCGGTCGTGATGCTCGAAAACGTCGGATGTCCGAGCTAAGATCATGGTAGCATTTGACCGGGATACACAGCATTGTTTGGTATTCTGCTCTGGTGGGCTCACGCACCGCGCCTGTATCGATGCCGCACTGATCACGTCTGCGGCTCTGACGCAGGGTATTGCTAGGACCTTGGGCGCTGTTACGTCAATCGAGTTCAACTGGTAGTTTCAAGTTTGCCATGGACGCGAGAGCATTAGTTGACGAGGAAGAGTACGGGAAGCATTGGGAGACAAACGCGTCCGTGAAGACGGTGGGCGCCAAGAAAAGGTACGCTACAACCGAGTGCAGCTTCCTAGAAATTTCCAAAAAGGCAACTGCGGACTCATCGAGGCGTGTGGACGCCCAATAGGGGTCCAATGACGCAGTTTCACAAATGGAGAGACTGCTCGCTCCCAGTCTCAACAATCACTTTCAGCACGCCTCCTGTAATTGCTTCTCCCTCGTCAGCTAGTCAAATCCCCACTTCACCGAGCTACTCCACGACTTCCCCCCTACATCGGCGGCAGTACCAGCAATCAGGTATCAGCAGACCCATACGAGAAAAAAACAAAGTCGACCCAAACCCGGCACAACATGCCGACCAACATCTTCGGTTTTGCGCGCGAGTTCCGCGATCAGGTGTACCATGCTTTCTAGCAGCATACCCCATGCATCGGCGTACACGGGAAAGTGCTATGGAATGAGCACGAAAACTTGTGCCACACCTGCGTTACCGGGTCGCATACTCCGGGCGCCTGTAAATATGGTGAGGGAGCCCAAAGGGACGGATTGCCTCTGTGGCTTTTGATGTGCAGGCTAGCTCTCGAAGAAGGTATTCGAGAGTTCAGTTCAGGAGTTTTTGGAACATTGACACCCCAGCGGTGCCTGGGCTAGCACGCTCACCGAAGCTGCTTCGACCTACCGAAGCCCACCATCTCCAGGTCTACCTCGCGGAGAACTTCGTAAAGCGTGGGAGCTCGACTTTTCTACAACCACTAGTTTTTTACACACCAAACCGGAAAGACCTCACAAAGCTTGCATGTATCTTGCAAAAGACCAAAGAGGCAGGAGAATTGAAACGTGTCTCGATCTGGTTTTGCAGTCTGTCGAGGCGAAGGGAATTTGGGTGCATTAGACCTTTCGTGCACCGATGGAGCTGTATTACGGACATCAACCCTACCACATTCTCAGCTATTTGGTATCGTTGCTGTTCTCGCGACTTTGGTGAGGTTTCATACCGTCCCCTGCTGGCGAATTCAAGAGATTGGGTATCTTAGCTATGGGTGCTGTCACGGAACCTGGCGTTCAAAAAGATGGAAGAGACACTACGTTCACTATCCAACGCCTCCATCGTTCGGCTTAATTCATCGCTTCTGTTGACCAAGTGCAAGCTGCGGGACCGCTCAACGACCGAAGAAGGACATCAGGCTGGGGGCATCACATTGTATTGCAACTGCCGCAAAGGCACTCCAGGACGATGTGGATACCGTTCGTTCGTTTGGTTTCCCCACATTAGGACGTTACAATACAAGAAATCTGCCATTTCCCCTCTCTTTATTATTCGGAAGATATGTGTATATTGCGCTCACCCATGAATTGCTAACTGCCGAGCTTGGGTATTCCAATACCCCTTCTAGTTCCTATTGGCCGAAGCGAAGGCCCCATCTACAGCGACATGGCTTTGAACTTCAGGCGACGCACATAATATGAGTATCTGCCACATCGTACCGAATTTGAGAGACACATGCTCGACACCAACATCAACTACTCGCAACAATGCGTTATCTCATCACCGCCATTCTCAGCGCATCCGCACCACAAATCTACGCGGCATGCACCCGCGAAGCCCTCAAAACCGTGACTGACGAGTTTCTCGCCGCCCAAACCGCCGGGCAGACAAGCTTCAACTCCCTATCAAGCACCGTGACATACACCGAGAACCGCAAGAGCGTCGATATCAAGAAGGGCATCCTCTTGAAACCCATGAAAATCGACCACGTCCGGTCTCAGCACGACACCACCCAATGCGCCGCCTTCAGCGAACTCATCGTCACCAACACCGCCGCCCCATACGTCATCGCAACACAACTGCGCCTGGACAACTCCACCAAAGTCTCGCAAATCGACACCATCTGGACGAGCAAAGGCGACTGGCTCTTCAACGTCACGGGAACATACTACTGGGCCACGCACGAGAAATGGGACGTTATTCCTGTTGAAATGCGTGATTCCCGGGCTGTCATCAAAGCAGCAGGCGATGCTTACGCCGACTTGTTCAACAACAAAAGCATTCAAGTACCATGGGGTTCGCCTTGCGCTCGTCTTGAAGGCGGCGCATATACGGGTAATGGCGAGGCGACTGACAGATGCGATGTTGGTGTTCCGAGCGGCGTGCCGCTGGTCAATAGGCAGTACGTTGTTGACGAAGAGTATGGGACTGTGGATATCATTATGGATTTTGGGGGAGTTCAAGGTCAGGTTGGGGCTGATGGGTTGCCGGATAGTCATGAGTTTAGGGTTGAGGGTGGGAGGCTGAGGTTTGTGCATACGCTTTCGAGCTGTGGGGGGAAGGCATGTATGTAGGCGGTGGGGATGTTTCATGTGCGAGGGTGGGCTTAAGGGAAGATAAGGGGGGCAGGGGTCAAAGATGGAATTGTCAAGGATGTGTTTTAGGGGGTTTTCTTTAAAGACCTCGGATATTGTTTCGACCGCACAAGCATGTTTACATGTAGCTCCTCTTCCTTATGAAACGATCATTGAGTTGTAGGATTCCTTAGTTTATAGGACTCGGTGAGAATAGTCTGATGTCTGATGTCTGATGTCTGATGTCTGATGTAGGGGCTCACCCCATCTTCTTCGTCTCTTTCTGCTCAAGGCTTTCAATTCCTATACCACATCACCACATCACCGTCGGCATCATACCGCGCCTCTGAACAACCCCTTACATCCAGTTCATCTACCCAGTCATCATTCTCCACAGCCAGTGCTTTGGGGATCCTCTTCAAAACACCCGATCCATTCCCATCGAAACCACCAAGAACCGATCTTTCTGCTTGACGTGCATCGGTTTCGTCCCCGGTGACGTGCGAAGCGTGGGGTGCGTCTGTCATGATGACATCTCCCAAGTCGTCAATGGAAACGGCGTCGTGTATAATGCCGTTTCGGCAGACATGGCTCTTCTCAACGACGACAGGATCAATGTAATTATGTAGACGCCAAGTCTTACATTCTGATGTATGCGTGAAGGCCCAAACCAGGACTTCAGGTTGAGTTTGTATGGCGAGCTCGCAGATGCCCGCCAGTTTTCCAATTTCGGTGCCGCTGATGGCAAGAGGCCATAGAGAGCTGTTGTTCTCATCTTTGCGTTGATTAGATGGATCAAAGCAAGATGGCTCATCCCACTAGTTGAGCCAGTGGTTCCTCTGACGTCTCAGTGTCGAATTCGTAGAGTCACTGTAAGCATCCCAGCTCTTAGCTTTTTGTTCCATCTGCGATAGCTGAATGACATCCGGGGGGACGCTGTAAAACACGAGACTATCGCCATAGGTCACGACGACGCGAACACCTTGAGACAAGTCCGATGCGGCACTATACAGCCTTGGCACTGCATTCTGCTCCGGCGGGTTGAACGTGATCTTGCGTAGGAGTTTTGTGGATCCACCAAGCGGCGCGTCGCAGCCTAGTGTCAGTAGGCCGTTGGCAGGGTCGATGAACAAAACGTGATACCCGTCGCTCAACGGGATAGCATGGTAGTGATCGCAGCTGGGTGATCCTGGACGGTGGGATGCCGACTCAAACCCGAACGAGCCCCAGAAGGCGCTCACAGTGGGTCGACCAAAGAACCTACGGCTGATGGCAGGCCGGTCTTCTGGATGAGCTGCACTGGAGATAAGACGGAGCTTCTTGGCCGACTCGAAACCTGCTCGTGGTGAAAGGAAATATAGGTGGTCGCCTGCTGGACGTTAGTCGTATGGTAGACCGAAGAGGCAAATACTAACTGGGCGCTGTGAGCGGAAACTAACGACTCAGGCTTTGGCCTGTGAGTGCATCTATCCAATGTAACTCAATCCCTGCGGAACAACCAAAAGCAACACAGCGACGTTGTGGACAGATAGAAACACTGCGGGGTGGATCATCTTCGGCGCAAAGGTGGCGATATATCGTTGTGGTTCCACATTCAACAGGTACGCTGTGGACACAAGAGTGAGAGATACAATGTGCCTGGTCTGATTGCCTTCGTGAGGGACCCGATATGTTGAGGTTCCATGCTTGGTTGATAAAGTGCTGATCGTAGGTCTGACAATCGTTGGTGTTCTGGAGGCTGATATGTTGGTTGTTCGATCGAACGCCAATCGTGTCGAAGCTTGCAGGGTCTCGTTCTTGGATGAACGGACGATGCATTCGAGCCACGTTGCGTCCTTGGAGATTTGTACCATCTTCGTAGTCGCTGGCACAGCTGGTCTGAATAGATGCCGATTTGGTGACCCCCTTGTTTTGTCCATCAACGTCAACGTGAACCTCAACAGGACCATTGCCCCTAACTCTTCGACCATAGTGGAGCTCGCAAACTAGGCCCATGTGTCCTTCGAGAAGTGCCGCAATTGCGTGCCGACCGGAGGAGACGTCCATGCTCACCTCGAGGACCCTTCTTGGGCATATGACACTCGTGACAGGGACCGGAACGCCCTTCTCTAGATTATAGATGTAGATCAATGTTTCTCGTGCTACGCACACAAAGCGGCTGCAGAGACTTGTGGCGAATATCAAACCACTCGCATATCCGTTAGCTAGCTCAACAAAGTTAATCTCGGAGCTTTCCACAATGGCGGCTCTAGCATTCAGCCCGTTTCCAGCCCAACCAGATGACAATGCACACTGTCGAGAAAGGTACCGACTGAGCGACCATTCCTCGCTATGAGAGACAGTGGCCGCAACGGGAGGAGAAGAAGCACCACGCGTTGTACAGCTGGTGTCCTCAACGCTACTCAGCCAGCCACCTCTGCTTAGCATTGCGTTTAGTAGTTTCTTATCAAGGCTTGCCCGCATCCAGTGTCGACACGTATGCCGTACGGCATTGAAGTCCTTTGGGCTGAGGTAATCATATATGTGCTGAAGTATTTCGACCGGAAGGTGATACGAGCTTGGAAACGTTGGTGGGGCTGCGACGCTCAGAGCGAAATACCAGACGCGATTTGTCAGGCGCAACGCACTCCAAGCAGTTGTATCTAAGTATGGGGAGAGGAGTGCAGCAAAAGTACATACAAGAGATATGGAGATGTGTCCGATAGAATGGGGACTGCTGCACACAGCATGACCTTGTGCGTCAGTGAAGATCGAGGAACCATCCTCAAGCGTCATGAGCAAAGGGTTTTCATCCTCTTCGGCTGGTGTGTGAACGCCCAGTAGGACGTCGGTCACAGTGCGGGTAATGCCCTCGTCGACACCAGGCTCCAAGATCGCATCCTCAATGACGCTGGTACTGTCGAGCATTGAGAAAGAGTCGGTTCGTGCTCGACGCATTAATTGGTTGTCGCTAGTTGTCTCCGCAAGGCTTGGGAGGCGAGACATTGAGTCGCTGTAAGACCCTACAGATCGGAGACTTGGTCCACTGAACATGAATGCAGCAGGTGAGACCACATCCAGGCTAAGTACTGAGCCATATAAAGAAGACCCCGCCCTGGACCCAGAGCTAGAGGCCCGAGATCTCGCCCCAGGACTATTCGCGACCACATTACGGTCTTGGGCACTACCGAAGAACGATGTAATGTATCTGTGAAAAGCAACTCGTGGTCTAGATTGTAGCCGAGACGCGAGCGCGGTATCGGAATGATCGGCTTTGGCGACACGAGGCACAGTCTTGCGGTTACGAGGATTGCGACTTCGTGAAGGTCGGGGGAAGACATGGCGAAGAACTTCGGAACGTTTTGGGGCCGGGGAGTGTGCATCCCTTGTATTGTTCGGGGAGGCTAGGTGCTGCGGAATCGTTTGCGATATGCTTGATTCAGCCAGTAGTGGGGTTGTCATTGCGTGCTCCAACGGGTACGACATTCGCTTGTGGCAAGAACGGGGCGGAGTGAGAGACAGTCTGCGCGTAGTTGGCGATTCAAAGTATGAGGCTATCTGAAGAGGTTCAAGGTTGAGAATAGGAAGCGCTGGCTCGGACTTTGTTCCAGCTACCCCACGCGACAGGTAAATCTGGGAAGACGTGGTTGAAGCACCCCCTAGATGGAGGTGCACCGCCGGTCTAAGATGAGATGCTTATGAGGCTGGCCAGGCAGGAAGCAAGACAAGTACTAGCCAAGCTGGGGGATATGGCTGTCTTGGGAAGACGAAAGAATTTGGGCCGTGGTATGAATGAAATACCCCAGAGAGGATGGGTGTTTGCAGCGAGTGAGTAAAGAATATGAGGTACCAGGGCTGTAGGCTCATAACCAAATTCACTGCAGTGATGGGTATCAACGAACACGAACCAAGAAAGAGCGACAAAGATTACAAGAGGACAAGACTGTGAACGATCTACAAGAAGGCGCATTCTTCGCCTTGCTGAGGAAAGCCCGCTTGGGCTACTCCCAGCTACCATTGGCATCATTGGCCTCAGATCCGTGTGATCCGTTCTGAGGTCGCTCGTGCCTACTAAGTAGCCAAATATCGTCCAGACTAGAAGTTTTGAGTTAGTAAAAACCATGTAGAATAGAAGAGCATATACATACGGCATAATGAGACTGGGGTTTTCAAATCGCAGACCGCGTTCTCGGGCTTCGTCTAATGTAAGTCTGCCTTCAATTCTCCGCCCAGCTTGCCCATTAGCAACAGCTTCTTCCTGAACGTCGCGCCCAAGATCCGATTGTTCTGGACTTCGCAGGCTTCTCAAGGCGATAAAATTCATCAGCGGTCGAAAAGTGCGCAAGAATACGACAAGAAACCACAAAGTACAGATGACTAGTGGTGCCAACATTACAGCCCGCTTGAATGCCTTCTTTAGGGCCAATTGACCAGCAACAGTAATTTGGAACAGTACGACACCGACAATAACGCGGTCACACATCATTGTCCAACCCTTGCCAGTTGAGTGTTGTCGGTGCTCCATTGCATACAAAAGTTGATACTTGTGGACGAAATGACCGATCATGAAATATGCCAAGCCGACAAGCAAGACTTGCCATGAGTCTCTCAACACACTGTATACCATGCAAATGATGAAAATTAGAATGGTTTGTGGCAAGAAGAACCCGTAACTGAAGACCGGGGGTTGTACCAGTTCAGCGTAATCTCGGGGGGTCTTGGCCCCTATCAGGTAGACTGGGTATAGAGAGAGGGCACCGAACTCCATAAGTCGGAACGGGAACAGTCCGAAAGCTTGAAGGATAATAAAGTTGGTATAGAAGCCCAGTAAACTCGAAAGCGACGTTGCCAAAGCGTATGCAATCTGTGTGGCGCTCGTGAGCTTCTCGGCGAAGCGTTCAAGCATCGTCAGGAAATTAGAAGCAGTCCCCAGTATCGTGAAGAGGATGAAGAAGTTGAAAAAAACGAAGAAAAAGTTCTTCGAGATGACCGAGAGCTCAACGTCGCCCTGTGAGATCATTCCTTGCTTATTGGCGAGCCCTGAAGATCGTTAGCATGGCAGGCCCTGGCTATCCAGAAGTAGCACACTTACAGTCGTACAGGAAAGGCACAGCTACGTTGATCAAAGTGAGTGCCAATGTGGGAAGCTGAGTATTAACAAGTGACTCCGCCGTAGGGTGGTCGTCCAGCAATTTTGCTAGACCGGGAAAAACTTCCTGAATTGAGCACGTGTTCAAAGCACCAGCGATGGGTACCAGCAGAACTGTCCAGAAGACGCTCAGAATGCCAATGGCGATCGTGATAGACCAAGAACGAAACATCCTTTGGCGACGAGACAGATAAGTGTTTGACCAGACCACGTCCTGGGGTGCTGGGCTGTTGTGGGCTAGGAGTTGTAGTGGCGAAGGGTCAAGCACAGCTTGGATGGCCATTTGCGCACTCGCAACGCTATCCATAGTCACAAATGCCAACGGAACCGGTTCGAAGTCTTTCTTGCGTAGCGCGCGGATCTCGTCGTCGATCCTGCTCAGCTTCTCCTCGTAATAGTCAATGGCGTCTACTCTCTTGTATCGCAGCTTGAAGCGACCGTACCAAATCTTGGCCGTTGGGCGTTGCTGGGCATAAGGAGTGACAAAGTCAGGGTCTCGGTCTGCGTCACTCAGGAATTGATTTGTCTCACTCTCGTCGTTGCCGCTATTTTCAGTATGTTGTGGCGGACGTGGCTGGACCACCGGGAGAGTCTCCAAGCTTCGTTCCACTCTTCGGCTTCCAAGATGAACAGTCCAAGCTTCCTCCAGCTTCCGCAAGATGGCTTGTCTTTCGATGACCTTGCTGTCGAGCTCTTTCCAGTTCTTGCAAAGAGTCACACTCTCAACCTTGCCGATGCCGAGATCCATAATGAAGTTCTTGATCTTTTCTTCTGACCTGAGATCAATGGGAATACCTGATAATCGGATGGTCCGGTCGGTGATGGTTGTCTGGCTTCCCAAGTACTCTTGCCGAATTTCGATGATCTTCCTTGTTTCCGAGACAATTAAGTATAGTATGAGGGCGGTGAAGAGGTAGACAAAGACGAGATACATCCACAAATAATCGGTGTATTGTTCGTATTCGGCAGCGAATGTAGAGAGCGTACTTCGTATTTCGATGCGATCACGGATGGATTCTTCGTGGATCGGAGCTTTCTTTCCCTCCTTTTCCTGATGTGTGTCATGCACCGGCTTGATGACGGCCAGCGCGAAAAACAGCGTAACCAGCAGGAACTTGATGGCCATCTTGAAGAAGGCGAGGTATACGTAGGCATCGAGGCCGGCCGAGGCCAGCACCTGTTCGTCGGTAATCTTCCATAGTGGTATGATCCACCCGAAAAGGGTATCGGGGAGCTCGGGTAGCGATGTCGCGAGGTCGTTCTGCTTCTTGCGTGCAGCGTAGAGGCCTTTCCATCGCGGGCGGAGGAACTAGGACGGCCAGTCAGCAGGTAGAAGTAAGACGAGGCTGCGAGGACGGACGCAGAATGTCAGAAAGGCACCTATGCCAAGCGCGAAGGAGATGGAGATTTGGAGATGAACATCGCGCGGCTTGTCTTTGCCCCAGATGTCGTCGCTGCCGTCTTTGCAAGTGTTATTGCCCTTGATCATTGCCAATTTCTATTGAGTCTCCATCAACAACATCGAGGTTGGGAGTCTTGGAGAACGGTAGGAGGGAGTTTGGTGTTGGCGATGTCATGATCTGCGCGCTAGCCACGCGACATCTGCAAGCTTCACCCCTGTCGTTTACCTGCTTCCTTCTCTTAATACTTACTCACCGCACATCACTCACCGCATACACAACCACATACGACAGCTAGTAGCTGCTATCTGTACTGTTTCTCCTGATACTCATGTGTGTTTATCCAATAAATTGCTTTGCAAAGCAATTACCTGCCAAGACTTCCCTTTCGGTAATGGGCTAGTTGAATTGGAGAGGAGAAGAATTGCTTGAGCAGTGAATAGGATCAAAAAGGCAAAATGAACACACGATCAAGAGGACAGCAGCTACAGCTGTACAATATTATATCCGGATGCAGATGGAAGGAAAGCAGCGAGCTGATGCCACAAAGTGTTGCGCTCAATTGTGGACTAAGACAAGTCCTGTGTCAATGTTTCTCTTGGACTAGTTGTGTGTGCAATTTGTGTGAGGCGGCGGAGACTGTCAAATGTCGATTGGTGCTTGGAGACACGTCGACGCGTGTGTCTTATCGATAAGAGAGTGGGCAACGCTGTTCGCGAGACATCAGATATTCTCCGGTTCCGTATTTGTCGTCTCATTTCAGGTGAATAGGAAGCGTTTGATCCCGCACAGACTAAATGCGACAATAACTTTAAGAGGTGATATCAAAGCAGTCCAGATAAAATTGCCATAGCATACACAGACGGGGAGCAAGCCAAGGTCCTGTACAGACGTAGGAACGAGACGAGCTAAAAGGCGCTTCTATAGAGTGGCACATCTTTGTGAAGAGGCTGATTAATAAAAAAAGGCAATTAACATAATTAAGCTCCTACGCAATCTCGAACTAAGATTCTTCGCAGGCCAACTCGAATGCCTAGAATAGAATGTCGAATTGGTTTGCTTCAATGGATAAAGATGCACCATGCTCCTCCTTATCCGCAGTGACGCGGATGTGGAACAGCAACTCCAAGGATGGCCAAGAAGCGAAAGACTGATGAGATGGAAAGATTTCAGAAAAAAACGAGAAATTAGTGGTGGTCACTACGAGGGTCGAACTCGCGACCTTGGCGTTATTAGCACCACGCTCTAACCAACTGAGCTAAGCGACCGTTTTATCAGGTGACTGATGGAAAATGTGGAGTCTGATATATTCATCAAGTCAGCAGTTTTACGGGAATTACAGTGAGGTTATTGAGCGTTGTGAGGAGCGGGGTTGAGATTTGCTGCCTTCCGCAAAGTTCCCTGGTCATACCCCACTAGCCCGAAAGTCTGATACCTAGAGCAGCTTTTTAACAAGCATCCCCACACCTAAGAACAGAGTTATGCCACCCTTCAATTCTCGCAAATCAAGTGCATCAGCAACACCATTCTACGTGTATGGTGAGCGTGAGCGTTTTCAAGTCCGCGTATGAGCGTATTGTGAGATATTCCATAACCGGATACTGACCAGAACGTTGCTGCAAAGGTAGTAAAATGTAACGCATATCATAAAAGTCCCCTTGCGAGCAAATATGCCATAGCCGTATTGTAGAATCAAATTTCAGGGCGTACACAAATCAAAAAGCCTCTCCAGCGAGATCTTCCGCAAGACTTTCCAACTCTTCTTGTCTAAAAGGAACCCACAACCTCTCTGTACCCATAGCATCCTTCCTGCTTTCGATCATCTGATGGTCGTGGAACTCCTTGAGCAGCGTCCTGAAGCTGACTTCGCTTGTGCAAACGAATGCTTCCACAGCCTTGTGGTACAATACGCGGTACTCGACGCCTTGTGCAGATTCCGTCAGAACGTTTTTGACTTGTGCGACCTTTTTGGATTTTGGTGTGGCGGTGATCTCATCTTCTTCCTCCATGTCACCACATTCCATGAGCGATAGAGCTAGCTGCTCCATAACGACAATGCGGAACAGTTCTCGAGCCTGTTCTGGTAGTGATCGTAAGACGAAGCCTACACCATCTCGCCCGCCCACTCTTCTACCGCTACGCCCTAAGAGTTCATTCACAGTCTCAACTGTGTCTATCTCCGCGTCGTAGGGTGCAAAGGTTGTTGCGTCGTGGAAAAGGAATTTGTATTGCGTCTTCATGCCGACATCCCATAAAAGGGGGAAGTTTGGTGTGTCCGCCGTGCACACGAGGTGGATGGATGGATGAGAAGCTAAACGGGCGAGCATTGACGGTGCTGGAGACTTTCGAAGGTAGGGCGCGTCAACGGAATTCAGAATGACGGGTACTGGATGCGAGGGAGGGTTGGTTGCAAGATGTTCGAGGATTAACTCAAGCAAGAGCGCAGGCTGATTGGGCAGCTTCGGTCCTGCTGGTACTACTGCTGATGCTATAGTTAACAACAAGTCTTTCATCGTTGTGCCAGCTGTGTATCCATTTATGACTACAATCTTCGGCGTCTTCTTCGTTCCCTTGTACGGCGCGGAGTTTATAAGATGTCGATAAAGGCATGCAGTGAATCGTTCGGTGATGATGCGCTTTGAGCCGTATCCATAGAGGCATATGTTGAAGCCTTCCTCCAGCTCGAAGATCCACTGGTCGTATGCACGGCCGTGCAATTCAAGCAAGAACTCTCTTTCTGATTGGTGGCGATCCTGGTACGTCTGCATCGCTTGGAAGTATTCATCGTGATTGAGGAGGCTCTGCGTGGATAGTGTGTTGTTGGAGGTTTTGGTACCGCCTGGGCGGTTCTGCCAAAAATACTCCTCATGCGGAGGCAGCTCAGTTGGAAGTGTGGGTGAACGCTGCTTTCGCGGTCGTCCAACTTTTCCTGAACCCTTAGGCCGGCCTCTCCCACGTTTCGAGGGTGTCTCTGGTACAGGTGCCTCATCTTGCACCACTCCTTCTTCACCCTGCTCAGTGTCATCTGCGTCTCCCCCCAAGATGTGTTCGGCAAGGTCTTCCTCCTCATCCAACGCATCCTCGTCGCTCTCGTCGCCATTCAGTGTGCGCTCCAATATACGCCTGTTGCTCTTCCTGCGCGCGCTGCGGTCGGCGTTACGAACAATGGTTGGTGTGGTATTTGGCGAGTCTCGTTTTGCGGATTTGGTAGAGGTTTCGAAGACCAGCTTACGGGAAGACTTGGGCGTCGCAGTCACTCTGTTTATCAGGCCAGTCTTTTTCAGGATGGATCGTGGTGTTCCCTGCTCGGCCAGATGTAGTGTTCTCCCCTTTCTGGATGGTGTCTGCGCTTCGAGCGGTTCTAGCTCATCGGAGGCGTCCTCTGCAAATCGTGCGCGTGATTTCTGCGGTGTCTCCTCATCGACATCATCTCCGTCGCGTCTGCGCTTTGTGCCGACCATGTTTTGTTGGTTGGGGGAATGCATGGGCAGGGGGTGACGCGACTTGCGCGACTTGGGTCTTGGCACAAATTGCCAACGTCATTTCCCTATCACTTGATGCGTGCGTTTCTGTCCCTGCGTCAACAGTCGCTTAACTTGCCAATAAATTTGCCTTCTTTGCTTGCTTTATTCCCCAACATCGTAATGGTTGTTCTAGCCTATCTTATTTCGGCGCCTCTGTCTGCGTCGCAAGATGTCAGCGCTCATGACAGACCAAACCGCATATTCTTTGGCAGCCGAACAACCGATGAAAGGGATGAAGAACATCTGAGACGGGTTTCTGAGATCTTGCTTGATCTAGAAAAAGGTGAGTGGGCATCCAGCCCCGCCCCCGACATTTCGTATGGACACCAATGGCCATCTACAGAGGGAACCTTAGACGCTTTACACAAATGTCTTCCGTTCAAGTGGAATGATGACGAGAAATACGATACGGTTAACCCGTTCGGAGATCCCCGACAGTATCAGTATCACGCCCTCTGGACCTTCGACACCCGAAATGACGTGTTGCGTTACACGAGTGCGAACCGTTGCAGTCAAATACCACTCGGTCTTCTTCGAGAGCGTGCTGTGAGTCTAGCTGATATGGAGCCAATTGGCGGACCTATTTCTGTGCCTTTGGAGCATACGTTTGATTCAGAAACGTCTTGCTGGAAACCGCATGTAGGAGTCGACGACAGAATGCGTGCATTTGCACATCGCCTACTCCGGGATTTTCATTACCAGTGGAGGCATATCCTTCGAGACGATTACAATTCCGTGACTTTACGAGTACTTTCTCGAGCTATAATCCGGCTTTCGACGCTTGATTTCGAAGTTCACGAAAACACAGGCGGACATGGCCCTCGGGGCGTACATGTATGGATTACACAGTTACCCGCCTGGGAGCCGTTCGAGGCTGATATCGTGCGCGTTGGAACCGTCTGGGTTGTCCTCTGCCAAGATATTCAAAATGGACTGTCAATAGCTCAGCAACACGTAGCATCGCAGGAAATCAGCACGACTGAGAGTCCTAGCACGGCGACATCTGGGGAAGCGCATGCAGATTACATGATCTTATCAGTCAAATACATCATGCTCTGCCACACTACCGATCGGGCTTCACTCAGGCACACTGCTCCAGAGCCGCTCTTCAATGGCGATTATGGCACCGGACCTCCCTCGAACCTAGCACTAAATTATCTCATCTGGGCGACCGCCTCCGCCAGACCTTCGATCTTTACAACTATTCAATCCCTACCCATTGAGGTCCAAGACATAATACTCAACTACTCATCAGTAGGCACAGTAGTAGCTGCTAAACTCGGCTGCATGCTTGGCTTGGGATCCCCATTCTCGTGGAAAGATGGTCCCCTAAAGGTTACGTTGGAGGAAAGATACGTAATTTGACCTTCGGGATCCTCTGTCGAGTCCCAGGTCTGGTTCGGTAAGCACAAGAGCGGAATATTCTATTTAGCACGAGCAGAATAGAGTCATTATATGGATACAGCCTTCCATTTGTCCAATGTAAGAGACCGGGAAAGCCAGCTAACAATTGTAACTGTCTAAGATGAACAGCTTTGGGAAAACAGTAAAACAAGACATCCCTCACCATCATACTGCCTTCTAGTGTATAGACTCTTTAATCACAAAAACGGGAGTGGCTGACGCTTCATGTACCCAAACATGGTTGTGATCGCGTTGATGTCGTTACGTATATGTAGACCACCACTTAACGCCGTAAGTACCCCTCTGTTGGTAGTAAAGAATTGAACTCACGTTCATTCTTACTTTTAGCAGACTAATTTGTATTTCAGGCATTCAATAAATTATGCTAGGTTAAGTGCTAGCCGCAAACTTAATAAAGATTACAGCACTATCTTACAAGGTAATTAAATACAACTAAGTCTTAAATACAATGTACCTACAAGACATTTATGCTAAAGGCAGGATATGCAGTTCTTGAAAGGCTTTTAATTCACCCTCGGCACGTTTCAGACTGCCGCCTGCTTTAGCCGATTTGTTTACGACCTCGGAAATCTCCTGCACACGCGAATGCTTATTCTAAGCACATCAGCACGCCGGAGCGAGGAGCTCTTGCAATGTCTATTCCCAAGTGAACCACGTACTTTCCGGGAACGCTACGCTATTTCCAGCATTATCCGTAGCCAGCACAGACACATCAGAGGCGTAGACGCAGCATTTCGGCCCATCACGGTACCAGGGAAATATAAAGTTAATTGCTTCAGAAAGCTCTAAGCTGCTAGGCTTGTTAATACAGCAGGTATCTATTCAAATGGGCTAAAGACGGTCCTGCTTCGCTTGCTTCCCACAGAACTGAACTTTGCGGTAGCTAGCTTTACTTTCGCTAAGAATCTCTATAATATCTTGAAGAGTGGCTTTGTTATCGTCGGATCCCTAGGAGTGTGAAAGTATCGCATAATGCGGTATGTTTTTGCCAGAGCGTTCGACAAGGCCAACTAGCAGTGAGAAAAGTAGAGTAAACGCGGAGACATGCACGGTAGGTAGACTAAGCTTTGATGAGCTAGCGTCATACAGTGCCCGTGCGCCATGTGAGCCAGGTCAGCATGTGAGTAGGCTGGCAAATGGGTTGGGGGAACCCATACTTGGGTTGGGGCTGGGTTGGGGTCGCACGGACCAGTGGTTGTAGTTAGGTTGTAGTTGCACAGACGTGGGTTGTAGTTAAGTTGCATAGACGCGTAGTTGTAGTTGTAGTTAAGTTGTATAAACATGTAGTTGTAGTTGTAGTTAAGTTTAAGTTGTAACTAAATTAGTGCTTACTTAGCTTATTACAGCTAAGTATTACAGGTAAATAACAACCTAACTTCTACCTAACTATTACCTAACTACAACCACAACCACACGTCTATGTAACCTAGTTATAACTATAACCACGCGTCTGTGCGACCTAATCACAACCTGCGTCTATGCGAATACAACCTAACCACAACCTAATTTTAGCGTGAAACAATTAGGTTGTAGTTCCATTTACCAGCGTACATGTGAGCCACCTGAACATCACAACATTAAAATTATCCTAAGATTAACGCGTTATAATTCTACTACTATAAACTTAATTTAGGAAGCAATTAAGAATATTAAGTTACGTAAAGATAGTACATTTTTTTAATACTACAATGTTTAAAGTATACTTAAGAGTTTATAAGAAAATATTGTTATACTACTATTAAGGTGTAACACGCTTAAATACAGCCTAGAAAAAAGCGTAGTAGATACTTAGCCTATAGTAGAAAATAAAACTAGTAAATTATATCTAAAAAAATATATAAAATAAGGGTTTCTCATTATGTAAAAAATAGTATAAAATTTTAAAACTGTAGTAATACAATGAAAAGTATTTTAAAGCTATGTAACTTAGTTTATATATTTGTTACAAAGTAACAAGAAGAATTCTCTCCTTAACGTAGAGACAGGGCTAGAAGCTAACTAGCGACTACGTTAGAAGGTAATAATTATCGCGGGGCTATAATAGAAGTAAAGGTTGAGGTTTTGGTGTTCTGGTCCGTGCGGATCTGACCCAACCACAACCCAACCTATACCCATTTACCAGCCTAGCTATAATCACGTAATTACTATCCCGCTAAGACAAGACATCTTGCTAAGAGGGTAGATGCTAGGACATTAAGGGATGCTAGGACATTAAGGGATGCTAGGACATTAAGGGATGCTAGGACATTAAGGGATGCTAGGACATCTAAGGAATCTCTAGGTGCTAGGAAGCAAGGAAAAGATATAGACGCTAAAACATAAAATAAGAAGTATAACAATATAGTAAATTTTGTTTTTATACTTAATATAGTTAACTTAAATAGTCTATCTCTTACATGGATTATGAACTAGTTATTTTATAATTTATGAAATTAGTATTGCTGACTTTTAGTTAACATTAATAACTTTTTCTACTTAAATATTTCTTATAATACTTTCTAAACTACTACTTTAGTATAATTTACTTTAGTATAAACTAAGCTTAGAGAAGTATAACCTAACTTTGTATAATACTTTAACTACTAAAAATATTAGTAAGTAATTTAACTAATAAGTTACTTAATTAAGATCTAAAATAGCATCTTAAAGAATTATTTAGAATGATATAGCTTAGAGTTCAAAACTTTTAGTGCTCAACTTACTAATATCTAAAAGTAAGAAGATACTTAATAAATCTAACTTTAATACTAAGAATACGCTAGTAAATGGGTTAGGGTTAGGTTGTGGTTGGGTTAGCTTACGTCAGACCACAACCTAACCTAACTACAACCTAATTTTTTTACGTTAAAAGTAAGTTGTAGTTAAATTGTAGTCGCACGGACGTAGGTGGTAGTTAGGTTACACAGACGCGTAGTTGTAGTTATAGTTAAGTTATAGCGCATAGACTGTAGGTTGTAGTGAAGTTGTAGTTAAATTATAAAAGGAAGTAGTTAGGTTATAGTTGTTAAGACAGTTAGTTTTTACAGTATAAAAAGTATTAAAAAGAGCATGTTTATACTATTATATATAGAGAAAACTCTAACTACTTATAGAGGGATGACAAAAAAAACATATATTAAAAAGGTTGTTGTTTTTAAAGCTTTATATTTCTATAACCAGAAAGGCTATACTAAAAAGATTTAGTGATTTGGAGAGCTAAGAGCTTTCTCTTTAAGATAGGCGGCTTAGTAAGCTGTTTAGTTAGCATGGTTGCGCCTGCAATCTCGCCTAAAATATAAGGAAAAAAAAGTAAAAGTAAACTTTAAAAATTTTTTTTTGAACGTGTAGAAATCTGTACTTAAGTAAAGATATTAAATAAGCCTACGTAAGCATAATGTAAACAGATTTCAAAGGTTAATATCTGTAGGAGCTAAGAAAGAGCAATTGCTTGATTACTTAAGTGGAAAGTAAGTGTATTAATTAACAAATTCTACAACAAAGTGTCTAATAACTACTAAAGAGATATAAAATAATCTAACCTGTTTATATAGACGCGAGCGGGGCTGTTACGTGAACAGCTTACTAAGATAACCTAATTACAGAGGGGTGACCAAAAAAAGTGATCAAAATAGTTATTGTTTTTAAAGCTTTATAATTCTATAAGTAGAAGGGCTATACTAAACAGAGTTAGTGATTTAAAAAGCCAAGAACTTCCTCTTAAGAATATGGTGCTTAGTGAGCTACTTAGTCAGCACGGTTGCCTCTGCAGTTTCGCTCAAATTAAGAGATAAAAAAGTCAAATTTTTTTTAGTAAAACTTTCTTTTGAAGAGACAAAATTCGCTGATAAAAAACTTTGTTTAATAAGGTTACGTAAGCATTATGTAAGCAGGTTATAGAGGGTACCATCTTAATAACTCAAAGTATAATTAACGGGTGTTAAAAATAGAGGTTGCTTATATAAGCGCTAGTACGTAATAGATTAGTAAGCATATAGTCTATTAAGTCTATTTACTTATTTCAACTTACTTTTTCTATAGCATCTTCTTTATAGCTTATAGTTTAACTTTATTTAGATAGTAAGTTAATAGTATATATATATTATATAAACTTATTACCTTAAATAGTAACTTACTAGAAAATCTCTCTAAAAGTGTTAGTAAATACTTTAAATCAAATCATACCAAGAAATAAGCTTTCTTACTTACTTTTACGCTTAAACTAGGCTGTTGTACTAAGATCTTAAAAAATGTTTAAAACTTACTTAACATGATCCTAATTAAAATATCTAGAAAATTAAACTAAAAACTAAAAAATAGAATAAATATTAATTTCTTATAGAAAGCTTATAGAACTTACTAAAACAAGATATCTATATTACAAAGAATTCTAAGAAAAAGCTACCTATAGACCTAAGAGAGAACTTGTAATTATTGTATTTATACTAAGTAAGAACTTGTTAGAGTATTGACATGCGGATCACCCTGTTAATTAGGTGATCCTGGTAAGCTGTTTACGTGACGGCCCTGCTAGCGTCTATATAAACGGACTAGATCGTCTCATGTCTATGCCTTTTCTTAGCTCCTACAGTTATAAGCCCAGCTGCTTAATTGTAGTTTTAATTCTTACTGCGCAATTAGCAAGCTAGAAGATTAACTGTTTAATTATTAACTTACTCTCTTCTATTTTCTCTTACAGCACAGCTAGCAGATTGCTGCAGCTGCTGTACCTTTTACCTACTTAATTATATAATTAACCTCCTACTAATTTATCCTACAACTTACAGGCTACTGTTATTGTTAACACAGCTACTAACTTACTAATCCTGTACTTACCTTAATAATAATCTATGTTGTAATCTTACAAAGCGTTGTACTAAGATAGACCTCTTTAATATACTGCTTATTTTCTTAGGGGTAATCCTTAAGGCTAAATTAGACTAGCTAACCTAGTTTGCTCTACTAAGACTGCACTGCTTAGAGAAAAGTATCTAAAATTAGGTTAACCCTAATCTCCTAGACGTGCGCTTAATAGATTACTAAAAGCTTTAGTATCTTAAGTTACCTAAGGATATTAAAGAGCCTATTGCTTTACTACCTAGCGCAAGTGCCTAAATATAAGAGGACTATAAGTTTACTTAACGCAAATATAAGGCTTATACAATTAAAGCTAAGTATAAAAAAGATAATTATAATAAGCTAGTTAACTAGTATTAAGTATACACTGCTTAATAGACAAGGAAGGTTACTAAGATTACTAATATTAAGAACTAGATTAGCAAGACTGTATATTAAACTTACTATTAAACGCCTTTATAAGTATAATTACTTAAAACCTTATTAGTCTTTAAGCCTTAGTAAAGATTTTAAAGGAGGATCTTGCTCTTACACATAAGAATATTTAGTATTTAATTAGGGCGCAATATAGATTCTACCTAGACAAGGCTTACTAACGACAAATAGGCTTTAAGCATTAGTTTACTAAGTCGCAGCTCTTATATTAATAAGCAATAACTTACTTGCTACCTAAAGTTGTTAGACTGTTAGCAGTTACAAATTTTTTAAACAACTTAGGCACTAGAATTATATTAAACAAATTGCACAAAAAGCGCAATAAGCTATTATAAGTAATAGCGCTTAGTAGAGCTTAATTAACTCTTAAAAAAGTAACAAAGATGTTTGGTATTTTATTGTTAAATTAGTTAATTATTTTCTAAAAAAGAAAAGAATACGGAGTGTTCTGTATTAGATCTAAATTAGGGATAAGTTAATAATTCTTAAATAACTTAAGGTTAAACAAGAGTAGTATGCAATTATATTCTTATTTCTATAAGTTAAGTAAAAAATTAGAGAATAAGCACTTCTAGACACTACGCAACTGTTTTTGACTTTTAACAGTAGTTACTAGATTATACTCTTTAAGTAGAATACTAATTAGACTATTAGACAACAATTAAAAGAGAGTCCTTAAGTAATAGAATAGCGATAGATAGGTAACTTTTTGCACCTAGATTAAAAAAGAAGGTTAGAAAGCTAGCACCAATAGATTAGCTACTAATAAACTAAGTAGAGTATACTTTAGCTTATTAGTTTTAGCACTAATTAATCTAAAAAACTTTATTAAAGTTATTAGTCTAAACGTGTTTAGTGCAGCTTTTACTTCTTATGCCTTATCTCTTTGTATAATTATAGATAGTAGAGCAGCAGTCTACTTAGTTAATAGCATAGATTACCTAGTATTAGGCATCTATTGCGAATGCAGCAAGGATAAGACTGTTAAGGCAGGCACTTTATATATTCTATTTACTAAAATAAAAACAGGCTGCTTAAAAATGTCTTATATAGCAAGGCTAGCCTTAAAACAGCTAATCTTCTGCTTACTAACGTTAAGTTTGTACTAGGCTTCTACATTAATATTATCTCTAAAGCATAGCTTAAGCAATTAGGCATCTAGTATTTAGGATATAATTGTACTATAAAATTTAAAACTATTAAAAAGAATATTACTTTAATTAACCTAAAGTGTTACTTTAATCTCTTATTTATTAAATATAAGTAACTTTTTTGTTATATTGCTTAACTACTGCTAGTAAACGCTGTAACACAATTAAAGAAATCTTAGATACGCACTAGTAATAAGAATCTATATTATAAATAACTAGGATATTTAGGATAACAAGCTATTAAAGCTCTAGTCTACTTAGCGCAGAATGTTAAGATTACTAGTAAAAAGCTTTTAGAATACAATTACTACACAATAGCTTATATCTCATGAGTAATTTTATAGTAACTAAAAGAAATATTACCTTGTTCTTTTTACAGAATTTGATAGAATCTGTTTAATTTTCTAATTAGTTAACTACTTAAGAAATAGGCACTAATTATTAAAAAAAAAACTACTTAGGCGAGCTATACAACTATAATATCTAGTTAAAGACACTAAATAATATTATGCCTGTAATTGATAACTTTATAATAAAGGTTAAGAGGAAATATTAGCAAAAAATTGTAGATATTTACTATAATAACAATACTGCTACACCGCCTTTAAGAGAGCAATTAAGATATAAAGAATAGGCAATAAAAAGAAAAATTATGATTAAAACGCTACTACTATATACTTATAAGCTTAATAGCTTAGCGGAGAGAGCTAGCTAAGAGCTAATTACAAAGGCTATTAAAATACGTATAAGTGTAAATCTACTAGCTAAGCTTTATCTAGTAATTATTAATACAGCAGCTTATTTGCATAGAATAAGCCCTACTAAAATTTATAGCTACTAATCCCCTAACTAGGTGCTTAAAGAATAGTTTAAAAATATCTCTAATACTATTAACTACCTAGAATTAAACATTAGACTACTAATCTACGCCTAAATTAGAGTAGAATTTACGCGTATAGCTGCTAAGCCTATCTATTAGATAAGTAGAAGGCAGCTAGACGTAATTATTAAGAATTTAAAGTTAATCCTTAAGGCTATATTATTTATTTAATTGGTTATTAAGCCTCTGATATATACTTTATATAAGTACTTACACTTGATTAGGTAATTACTACTTGTGATATAACTTTTAATAAATAGTTGTTTTATAGAGAAAATTGCAAGAAAGAGCTACTGAAAATTTAGGCAATTAAGATTATAATTTTTTTAATAATAGCAAGCTATTTAATCTAAAAGACAACTTATAAAACCTCTTAGCCTTTTAAATAAAGTAGATTCAGAAATATAGCTAACTACTAAAGACCTTAAAAGTAATCTATCTACTATTTTAAGCAGTAAGGAAGGCTTGTCTACTAAGTATAAAAGTAGATTAGATAATACTAAGTAAATGGAGCACAAGGCTAGTACACTATTAGGAATTTGCTTAAATTAGTAGTAAAATACTAGACTTACTACTCTAGAACCTACTCTTACACTAGAGACTTTAGGAAGCAACAACGCAGTTAATTGTAGAGTATTTAATAGTTCAACAGCACTGCGCTTACTTAAAAAAGCTAATCTATTAATATCTAAAGGCTTAGGGTCTCTTAATTCTAATAAGCCTAATAACTTATTACTAGTCTAATAGTTTAAGCTTAAAACTTTAACACGCTAGCTTATTGTAATAAGAATTTTACTTAAACCAAGTAAGTTTTAAACTGTAAATTATCTTGCAGTTTAAGATACTAAGTCTTAAATAGCAAATAGGGTAAGCAATTACAAGCTTAACCTCTACTTACTAAACATAGTGCTAGAATTGCTAGCAAAAGCTTAAATTAGCTTATAAATTGTTACCTTCTACTACATAAGCTAGGTAGCAGGCGTAAGCGTAAAAACGCAACTTAAAATCATAATAATTCACCAAAAATTAAAAGCATAAGTAGTATTAAAACATTAATTATAGATTATAAAAATCTATTGTAAATTAACTTTTATAATAAATACCTGCTGGGCTTGCAAGTAGCCTAGGAAGACCAAGCAAGCTATAAGACTCTTAATTACATAGTTATAGCAGCTTTGCTTACTAAGCATAAATAAAATATAAAAAATACTTAACTATATTGCAACAATTTACCTAAACTGCTAGAATTATAAAAGCAATTGCCCTAGCATCTTATAAGGGCCTTATTTAAGAATACCTGTAGGAAAGAGATTAATTAGGCTGGTAAATGGGTTGCCTCGGGGTTGCTCGTGTGGGTTGTCAAATATCTTGGCAAATACTAGTCCAAATTAGGTAATTCTTGGTTCGTTGGAAAGATAGAATCTAGCGCTAGATAACTTCTTTATGAAGTCATTTTGTTACTCTTATACTACACTTGCTAGAGCTAAAAAACAGTGTAAACTTGGGGCCACCCACCCCCAACCCACGAAAACGTGGGTTGTCAATTAGCTTTTTTAATATTCAAGTTATTAAAAAACTTAATACTATAAGAAGTGTCAGTTACGCAGAATTAAAAGATGAAATTAGAAGTTTCTGAATTTAGACTAGTATTGGCCGAGATATCGCAAAGTCTAAAAAAGCGATTTTTCAGCCTAAGATTAATTAGGTATATTATCATAAGACTTAAACTCAAATATATAAAAAAGCAAATAATTACCTAATGCTTATAAAGTAGGTTTAGACCTATAAGTTTAATTAGAATAGCTTTTTTTTTACATGCGAAGCATAGATTATTGAAAAAAGTAATTTTTAAGAAAAAAACTTAATGAACTTAATATATGCTGCTACATTAGCAGCTAAATCTTTCTAAGCAGTAATAGTAATTGCTGCTAAGAATAATTTAAGAATTAAATAATATAATGTTATAAGAGCATTTCTTGATACATTAGTTATAGTAGACAACCTAGTAATTTATAAAATTCTAGATAGCTTTAAGAAGCCTAGAAAGTACGTAAATCTTAACTATATACTTTATAAATTATAGAACTTACTACTATTGTAGTATAAAGAGTTCTTAGAATTACTAAAAAAGATTTGACTAATTGCCTTACTAGAGGAGCCCTATCTAGTCTTTAATTAAGAAATGAGAATTCTAGTTTTATTTTATATAGATAATATCCTACTGCTCTTTGCAAAAGATTATAAGTAGAGAGCATTGAATTTTTGGTTAAAAATTATAGACAAGTATAAGTTATAAAAACAAAGATTAGTTAAGTAGTTTCTTAGTATCTAGGTAATTAGATATTATAAAAAGCAAATAATTACGCTTATATAAAATATATATATTGAAAAGATTACAAAGAAATTTAAGCTAAAGAAGAGTAGCTTTTTTAAGACTTTACTGCTGTTAAAGAAGATAATTAAGTACACTAGCATAGCAACTAAGTAAAAGATTAAAGCCTACTAAGAAAAAGTTTAATTAGTGTTATACACAGCTATTATACTTTAACTAAATATTACTTGCTTAATTTTAAAGCTCTTACACTTCTTTTTAAACCTTAGTAATTAGTATATAAAAGCTATTAAATAAGTAATTTTATACTTCTATTAGATAAGATAGAATGAGATCTAATATAAAAACTATAATAGTCTAAACTTAACTATTACAAGTAATGCTTTCTTTATAAATAATAAAAAAACTACTTAATTATCTTATAAATATATAGCTATTCTCTATAGTAGTCTAAAATTTCAAAAAGTAGTTTAGCAGACTATAGTAACTATAATAACTACTAAGGCTAAGCTACTTACTATTAAGCAAACTAGTAATAAGGCTATAGCCTTTAAACGCTTTTTTTATAAGCTGTCCTTTAATTTAAAAGAAGTTTTGACAGTTAAGTACAACAACTAACAAACAATTAAGCTTATATTAAAAAAAATAAGTAGATTAGCACTTATTTAAAACGTGTAGATATATAAAATATATAGCTACAGCAAGAATTTACTAAAGAATCTTTTAAGTTAAGTACTTAGAAACAGCAATTATACTAGCTAATAAACTAACTAAGTTGCTTGTTTAACAACAGTTTAAGAAGTTTATGCAATCACTTAACTTTTAGCAAATTAAGCACTTAATTAAGAGTAATAATAATTAATAAGCAAAAGATTTGTATTAGGTAGCAATATTTATATACTAAGCTAAGTCTTCTCTTAATTGCTTAAAAAGAGCAGAAAATTAAAAGCTAAACTAACTTAAAACTAAAGACTAAAACTAAAAACATACTTACTAGTAAGCATCAGAATTATTATACTTACTAGACTTTATTAGCAAGTCTTACTTAGTTTTTTATACTTTAGTAAGCTTAAGTACGTTGTTTATTATTCTAGCTTAAATAGCTAAAGTCTGTAGGCAAGCAGCGTAAAGGCGTAAATTTAATCTATTACTTTTATATATAGAATTGTAAAATAATTATTAGCTTACCTTAGCATACTTATAGCTATATAATTAAGTTGTATAGTAATTAGGACAACAATTAAAAACGTAATAATATAAAGTAATTAAAGAAAGCATTTAATAAGCATGCCATTTTTAAATTCTTAATTAATGTAAAAGATACTGCTATTGTTACTATAGCTAAAGCTATTATTGCTGTAGCTATTATAAATTATAAGCTAGCTGTTAAGCAAGCTGTACTGCAGGTTAACTAGAATTATATGCAGTATTATAAGGCTTATATTCTAAATTAAAAGTGCTTACTAGAGCAGGAGTAGGAGCAGGCAGCAAAAGCTAAGCAGCAAAACTGCAAAATAAAATTTCTTAAGTATAGTAATTTCTAACTAAGAGCTTTTGCATAAAAGGCTTTTTAGTAAACGTAACACTACTATTAATTTTTTTATAGCAAGTAATAAATTGCTAAGCAGCTTGTGCTTACTAAGTACTTATTTTGATTTTATTCCTAAAAAACTAGTCAGCAGTCTAAGCATAAAGCTTTTATAATTAAAAATCTACTTTTTTATTTCTATATATAGCTATAAAATAAGTAGCAAGATTGTTGTTAATAGTATAATATATATATAATAAGTAACTACTGTAGTAAGTACTACTTTAACTACTAGTCTGAACTTAATTAAAGCAGCGCTTAGCATATAAGCTGTTAAGTATTTTCTTTATATAGCGCTTACACAAAAAAACGCAAAAATATAACAAATTAGCAGTAATTTTTAAAAAGCTTATAGGCAACTTCTTTTAAGTAGATAAAGGCGCGTTGCGCTTTATAAATAGCTTTATAAGCATATATAGGCTATTGCTGTTATTATGTTACTAGTCCCTTAACGTTGCCTAAGCAGTAATTTGCTTTAACTTTTAAATTAGCTTTTTAGCAGTTTTGTTCTTACGCTAACTTAATTTTTTAGTTAGACTTTCTTGTAGATTAAAAATCAAATAAAAGCTTAATAGCAAACTTAATTTAATAAGTAAGTTAGTTAGTCTCTAAGCTAAGCTACTAAAAGTTTAGCAATGCGCGTACAGATTAAACAGTAAAAACAACAAACTCTTATTATATTAAAAATTAGCTACTTACTAAATTTTTTTATTAATTAGACTTTAGTGCGCGTAATGCTTATACTTAGCACTATTCTTACGTTGTTAGCGTAGGCTTTCTAAGCAGAAATTACGCTTTTAATAATAGCTCTCTAAGTAACGCTTACGCTTGTTGCTATTATAGGCAGACTATACTAGAAAAATTAGCAGCTAATTAGTAAAAGAACTATAAGGCAATAAGGCTTACTATATTAATAGTAATAAATGTGCGTTAAAAATTAGAAAACCTTAGTAATTAATATTATAGTAAGGCTAAAAGTTTTAGAGAGGCAGTAGATGTAATTAGTATTTGTATTAATTACGTATAGACTAAATACGCGATGATTAGTGTTCATTTAATATTTTAATATTACAATAGAACTATGCTGCTTGCTTAATTAAAACAACATTACAATATTACAATAAAAATAAAAAGATTAGGCAGTAGAACTAAAGTTATAAGAAGATATTTTAATTAATAACGTTAATTTAGTAAGGATTAACTCCTTGCGTACAGCTTAGATTAAAGGATTCTTACTAACCTAGGGGGTGTGTTAGAGTATTGACATGCGGATCACCCTGTTAATTAGGTGATCCTAGTAAGCTGTTTACGTGACGGCCCTGCTAGCGTCTATATTAACGGGCTAGATCGTCTCATGTCTCTTCAGTAGTTATTAGACACTTTGTTGTGGCACTTAGTTAATCAATACACTCACCTTCCACTTAGGTGATTAAACAATTGCTCTTTCTCAGCTCCCACATAAATATAATTAAGATTAGTAATTAGCTTCTTTGCGTAGGCACGCTTAAGTAGCTTAAGGAACACTAAAGTAGAATTTATACAGTAGCATCCTACTTTAAAAATCTTAGTTTTTTAGTCTAGCGTATTAAGCTTTTTATCCACGTAAGTAGTATTATTAAGCTTAGTATCTAGTTGTATAGCTACTTATTAAATTACTAGTGTTGCCTTTAGAGCACGAGAGCTTAGTAGAGGCAGTAGAGCAAGAACTAGCTAGTTAGTAGTTCTAGCCCTTACACGTCCTGCCTAGATATTAGCAGCATTACGCCTTTATCATATAGTAGTCTTTCTACTTACAAGTTCAAATACCTTAACTATTACATACTTATTAGCTCTACTTCCTTCTAACATTCTTAAGGATTGCCTTAGTTGCTTGGTTATAATTAATAAATTATAACTCCCTAGAGTGCAAGTCTTAGATGCTAAAAAGTTACTATAGCTAGGCTGGCAAATAGGTTAGGGCAATCTATACTTAAGTTAGAGTTAGGTTAAGATCGCACAGACTAGTAGTTGTAGTTAAGTTAAAGTTGCATTAACTAGGTAGTAAAGTTAGGTTGTAGTCACATTAACTAAGTAGTAGAGTTAAATTAAAGTCGCACAGACGTCTAGTTGTAGTTAAGTTAAAATAGTTAAAGCTTACAGTAAGTTAACTTATAGGTTAAGTTGTAGTTAGGTTAATGTTAAGTTACAGTATGTATTACTAGTTATTTATAAGTTATTAAAAAAAGACTTATAATAAAGAGAGATATTATAGGAATAATTCATTATTACTTTACTTGATTATTACAGCTTGTTATTACAGTCGCGCTTAATGCGCTGCTACTTCTATAGCTAAAGTAAAGATTCTTTGTTTATAAGCTTATTATTTTCTACTATTTTCTTTTCTAGACTAAGTAGACGGTCTTAAGGCGCTAGAAGCTTAAGTAGATTATTAATCTTATTATATAGTACTTTAGCGCTGTCTGTATCCTGCTTCAAGATTCCTTGCCCCTCTAGATCTAAGGGAATTATATTCTTAAAAACCATAATCTGCTGTATAATTAAAGCTGAAAGTTAATATCTTTAAATACTAAGAATACTCTTTGCAGTGTTAAAGGCGCGCTTAATACTAATACTAGTAATTAGAAATACTAATATTTTCTTTACAACTTAAGCTAGTTAAGAATAAATAGTTTTGTGCTTTGCTACTATAATAAAATATCAAATAATATCCGTAGTTCAACACGAAGAATGCTGAAACAGAATTTTTCTTTTTATTAAGTAAGGCTATATACTTGTTCTCTTTCCTCTAAATTAGATTATTAACTTCAACTAGAAAAGTTACTCAAAGGTAGCAGAGGGGCAGGCCTTTAAAATTATTTACAGCTAATTATCCTTTCTAGGAAACAAGTTAAGGCTAGTAAATTATATGCTCTTTTAGCGCTGTTATATTAGTTAAGATAGTTAAAAAACTGTTAGTAATTTATGTGCTTAATTTAGAGATTTTATATAGTATCCTGATTAGCTATTTAGTACTCTTCTATAATTAATAACTATAATAACTATATTTATACAATATAAGCTTTTAAGTGAAATCAAGAATCGCTGCGCAGTTAAATAAGAACTTTTGCTCAGCTAATAATTTTAAGTGGTACTTGCTTAGTTTTACCTTACTCTTATTTATAGCAGGTTGTACTATTACAGGCTACTTTATAGTGCGACTTTCTACATCTTTATTTAAACTATTAAATATTAAGTTTGAAAAAACTCAAAAGCTAGTTACATATAAGCGAAGTATATTAGACTTATAGCTTTTAGTTATTACTTAAAAAGCTTGTAGTGTCCTTAAACTGCTTTAGCATCTCTGTAATTACTTTAAGACAGCTTTACTTAATAGAAGAGATTTAAAGACGCTTAAAGTTATAATAGTTAAAATCTTTAGTATTATTATTAAAAATAATGATAACAGCATAAGTACTTTTTTTATTGCAATTCCTTGTACTAAATACTTTTTGATATATTTTAAGAGCTTAAGCGCGCGCTTATATATAGTATATGTTAAGTTCTACTAGGTCTTTATATCGCAAATAACAGAAAGATATTTCTTTAGTAGTAAGTATTATTAAGTGGTAAGAAATTACTTGTACTGCTATAGTAACGCGTTAATAGCAATGCAAATAGCTTTAATCTAGAAATTAGTTAGAGTATAATAACTTAATATATTTAAAGTATAAATATCGTGTAAAGTAAGTTTAGAAGAAACATCTTCTATTTAATTTTCTTAACATGTTGCCTTTGTAAATTATCTTTAAGCCTAATTTTTATATTATTAACTAGCTAAAAATATTAGATAATATCTTAAACTACTAGGTTAATAATGAAAGCTAGGCATAAAAGAGTGTTTCTAAGGCCCAGTAGCTAATATCTTTATCTGCTAGTATTAATTAAATTGTCCAACTAAGTACTATGTTGTTTCTAGTATTATCTAAAGTAATAGCTAGAAGGTAAGACTTAGTATTAGTGTCTAAAAGTACACGTAGTACATCTATAGCTCTAGAAACTCTAGTGTGTTATCCGCGTATTAGTATAAAATTAAGAAGTTTTTCTTAGAATTACTATTCTTATATAATGTAGTACCTCTTAACTATAGGAAAGCTAAGATAATTCGCTGTAGACTATACATCTAGTGCAATTAGGATTTAAGTTATAAGGCATAGGTTATTAAAAATAGAGGCTTTTACTTTATTACACTAGTTCTAAAACATTATCTTAAATTTATGATAAGTAATTATTGTAGTATTAGGCCTTAGACATTAGAGGAAGCGCGTAAATAATAGCCGCTTAATAGTTTAGAATAGCTAATTGCTACTAATTACTACTCACACAAACTCTTTCTTAAAAGCTTCTAAGGTATATTCTAGTATTATAGTATATTTGCTACTTTATTAAAGTTAAGTATATAGAGAGTTTAGCGTGTGAAGACTATTATACACTAGAATTAAAGGCCTCTTACAAGCAAAAGTATCAATGTAGTTAATAAGGTGTTTAGTCCTTATTCTAGTTAGCTTTAGTTGTTGTAGGATTTTTCTGCAATTCGAATAAAATATATAAGTGCAGCTAGTTATAATATACATAGCTTTTCTAGACTTTAGCTAAACTCAACTAGTGTAGGTAGTAGAGCTCTAGTAAAAAGAATTGCTGTCTAGATTTTAAGCCTAGCTAGTTATACTCTACTACTCTTGCTAAGAAGATAGAATCTTGTCTTCTCCTTCCTCTTCTATAAATTCTTAAGATAGCCACATCAATACATCTATTTTCTTATTTCTTTTTCTCAACTACTTGGTGTCTACTTATTTTAAATATGTAAAGGGCCTGTAAAAAATATAGACTTGCTTAGCTATAACAAAGTGTACATAAATAGTATTTGGTATAAAATTATAACAAAAAGCTGTAATAATTTGTTTATATTTGCTAACGTAAAAGCGTACAAATGTCTGCTCTACAGCTTTAGCACTACACGGGCTATATGCTTTTAGTAGACATGTATATAATTAGATTAGAATTAACTTATTACTTTTATTACGTAATATGTTTGGTGCTTTTTGATTAGACTCTATTAATTTAGTATACGTTATTATAAAAGCAGTATAATTTTTAAATTATACAATATTTTTTACGTTATAGAAGTTATGTTTAGCTTCGGCCTCTTAAGACAACCTTTTGATGTAACCACACATTTTGTAGACACCTTTTTAGTAAAAAAATTTATTGCTAACAACAGGTATCTGGGCTTATGCCCCCTTATTTAGCATTACTAGCACGCAATTAGTGTGTTGCATGTTTAGATAGAAACAAAGATGCGCGATATCTCTCTAACTAACTATCTTAACTAATAACTATTTACTAATAACCGCAACTTCTATTGTTTCTGTTGCTATCCTAGCAGTGTTGCAGTCGCGGCGTTTCTAGCGCCTATACTTAAATATAAACATACAATAACAGCGTCACTACTTAAGCACAGCTCTTCTATTTCTAAAGGCAACTTACAAAATCCTCCTGCTTATTAGTTTATTCTAGCTACTTAATAGCTGTTTTAACACGCTCTTACTTTATATAAAGCTACTATAAGGTCTTTTTACTAAAGTTGTATTTACGTAGAAGGAGATTAGTAAGATAACACACTACTACTACACTTAGACTATTAACATACGCAATATATCTAATAAACTTACTACTAAATAAGCCTTTTACAATTTCTATTATAATTTTAACATTTATAATACTAGGCGCATTAATAAAGTATTAATAAATAACTAAACTTAACCTCTACATTTACCTAATTACTATAAGAGCTACTGCTAACAGCTTCTCTTTAATTAACTAAAAAGGCTGCTTAATAAAAGTAAACGCAGGCTTTATGATATACTACTATGGCTTTTTATATAGTAACTTAGTAAAGTCTAACTTTACTTAATATAAGCTATTAGTTTCTGTGTTAAATAGGAAGAAAAATAGTCTAAGTATTATATTATTTATATATAAGTTGTTTATATGCAGTACTGTATAGTATAAGAAACCTTGAAGGTAAAAAGTAGTAGGTAGAGAGCTTTTATAAAGTATTGCAGACTCCTGCTGCGGTAACGTACGTGTCCTTACTCTCCTCTACCTCCTCTACCTCTATCGCAATCTTTATTATTATTAACTTCTTTCTTATATTTCTTGCTATCATATCTCTTAATATATAGCTTGTCGCTGCGTAAGATAGTATTATTACTAAGTCCTAAAAATTTAAACACTAGCAGAGGCTTAGATAGCTTATACTAGTTAGTAAGTATACGTATTAAAAAATGTATTAAAATTTACTTTTAATCCTTGTTAGCAGCAATAGCTAACTCCTTTAGACTTATATTTTTAACAAAGTTTTATTATTCTTTTTTAACTTATATGCTTTTGAAAGTATTATTACAAAGCTTTACTAATTTATTATTTCAAGTATAATATATATTTCTTTGAAAAACACTACTATAGCTATAAATCTAAGTGTGTGTGCAAATCTAACTGCTATTGTTTAAGCTCTCTATTGCCTACGCCGCTTTATCTAAAACTTTTGCGTGCTGCTTTATATTAACTATATAGAATGCGTCTTTCTATTTTTTTATCAATTATATTCAAAGGTGTTTATAGCTACTTACCTATATATATATTTAAGCACAACTCTGTAATAGATAACTATATTAACTTACTACTCTTCTAGGCGTTATATCACTTTTAGTTAAATACTTCTTATTGTACTTTTATTATTTCTTTTCGCTTTTCTGTACTTGTATTTTTATAATGTTCTACACTTTCTATTTTTTATATGATTAGTATATCGTAGAGTAATTAGCTATATATGCGTTTTGTAAGGCCTTTATCTTGAAATTAAGTTAAGCTACTTAATTTCCTTATATAAAAGCTTAAGAACTAGAGCTTAATAATTTCTTTATTAAGACTTTTAAATTTGTAAAGCAACCATTTCTTAAACTGCCTTATCCGCGTCGCGTAAGTATATTGTTAATTTTGTTTTTTTTACATTTATAAGTCTTTACAAATTAGCATGCGCTATAATTAATAGCTGTACTAAATACTTCTATAACTTTCTCTTGATTATTACGTTTAAAACTTAGTAGGACTAAAATTAAAATACGTGGAACTAAATCTTGAGAACTATAACTAGTCTCTTCTTTAATTGTTGATATAGCAATAAAGTATAACGTACCTCATGGGTTCGTGCATCACACAGGTTCGTGCATTACTTTTGCCAAGCCCTCACTAAACTCTACCTTCCTACGTAATGCCTTAACAACAACACTAAATAGAACCTTCTAAAAAACGTTAGATACAGCTTGCTCTTTAGGCTCTTAAATAAGACGCGACACTCTCTTAGCAACGCGCTGCAGCTATCTATAATATTAATTAATTAACACTAAGCTACTAATGCGCAAGATAAACTCTATAAACAGATTACTAGCTTAAATTAAAAAATTTATTAAGGGCTAAGAAGAGCATAGTTATTAAGTATATACTTAATCTTATCTTGCGTAGATTCCCCCTTAAGCTTATAGCTATAGCTAATATAGCTAATTCCTTGTGCCTAGAGCACAATCTAGGCCTAGTTAGCTTAAACTAGCCTAGTACGTAGGTTATACACTGCTTTAAGTTTATAATAAAGTTTAATTATAAGTATAATTATAAAAGAGCGCTTTGCAAGAATCTTAAAGTTATTTAAGGCTAGTTTTGCTTAGTAGCTAATATAAAAGCTAAGTATAGTATTTAAAATAAAAACATATATAACTTTAATAAGTTAAGCTTTGTAATATGCTAAATATTAACTAAAGTAGTTATAACAGCTTTAGAAAAATAAAGACGGCTAAAGGCAGTATAGTAAGGTAATAAAGAGTAAATAATAGTTATTTAGAGCATTAATATAATAAAGTAGACTATTTTACTTTTTATTATTTTTAAAGGCTACTATTACCTCTCTGCTTAGTATAAAGAAAAAAATTTACCTGAGAACTAAGTTATTGTAGTCTTTAAGAATAGTAAGACAATAAATAAGCTTAGGCTGTAGTAGTTAAAGCACTTTAATAAGTATATAAAAAGAAGAGTTATAGGCGCTTGTTATAGCTTCCAGTATGGTGACTTGGTGAGGTCTAACTTTACTCGATGTGAGCCATCGGTCTTCGTGTCGAAGGGGGAGAAGAACAGTCTAAGCATTGTATTATTCGTATGCGAGTTGTTTGTATGCGGTACTGTGTAGTGTAGGAATTCCTAAAGGTAAGAAGCAGCAGGCAGGGAGCTTTTATAAAGAAGTATTGCAGGCTCCTGCTGCGGTAACGTATGTGTCCTTACTCTCCTCCTCCATCTCTATCGCAATCTTGTTGCCAGCTATAGGCTAGCAATTGCTGTTAAACACGTTTCAATTAGTGTTGTTTTTTAGTACCTTTAGCAAATTTTTTCGACCCTAATTTTCGCTTAGTAGTCTAAGCTTTTCTGCTCTGAGCGCTTAGCGCGTGGACTTTATCTACCTACTGTTTAAATCTCGTTAACTACACACAATCTTTTTTTGACTTTTGCAACTAATTAGTAGAGGGCAGCTGCTTTTCACTTTTTTTAGAAACCCTATTTTGACTACAACAACAACCACCACCTTTGACACCTTAAAAATAAATAGGCGCTTGTTAGCTTCTTATTATTAATAGCTATAAGAGCTATAACTTGCTTATATTTTAGCAATACTATAAGAAAAACAAGATTATTACTGTTTATATGCCTTTACAATTATTACACCTCCTACAGCCTCTTAATATAAGTTGTTTTACTTTTTTTAAAAAAAGCGTATAAACGCTAAGCTAAAATTTTTATACACAACTAAATTACTTATATTATAAAACTTAAGTTCTTACTATACTTTATACGCGCCTATAATACAGCAATTACTTTTAGTAATATTTAAAAAAAGTTTTAAAGTACTAAATTAGTTCTATTTAACTTAAAATAAGTTATAATAGCTTTTAATATTTAGTTGCGTACTCAATTACTACTACTACTTATTAATAATAAGCTCTAGTAGTTGTAAATACTAAGCAATACTCTTAAACTAGGGTTACAGTTAACACTTATAAAAGTAAAAATTTAGAGGCATATAGATAGCTTACTAACGTCTATAGTGGAGGTCTTTAAGAAGGTCTTAAAGAGGACAGTAATTATTACGCATAAGCTAGTGTTAGTATAAAAAAAATTATAGAGCTTTAAGCAGTAAATAAAGCTGCTATATAATAAAAATTATATAAAAAAAAGTACATTTAGGTAGAAGAAACTTTAACTGTTAAGAATAAAGCTTGTCTAACTACTTTATAGGAGTTTAGAGCGCGTAAAAAAATAAAAAAAATAAAGAAGTAGGTACGCGCTAAAGAAAGTAAGCTAACTTAAAGGCGCTGTAGATAGTGCAATTAGACTAGGCATAACGCGCGTATATGTAAGCAAGTAGTAGAAGTAGACTCTAAATAATATCTTGTGTTGTATTACTTTATATAAGGCTAAAGTAGGCTGTTTTGCGCTAGAATAAGGTAGTTTTAGTAAAAGCTTAGTAAAAGTAATATACAAACCTGTGTAATGCATAAACCTGTAAGGTATATTAATAGTAAACTATAATTAGTTAATTTTAGTTAAAGTAGTTAAATAATAGGTAGAGATTAAGAAATATTACTATATTATAGCTAGTTTAGTCTATGCGCCTCTACTAAAGCTAACTAAAAATGAAATTTCTTATATATTTAAATTTACTTAACTAACTAGCTACCTCTTAAAAATACACTATAGCACTTTATATTATAACAGCTATTTATTACATCTACTTACGCACATTATTACTGTAACAAAAATATTAATAATTCTATATACTTACTACAAACTTTAATAACTTTACTACTATAAGAATAGCACGCACTAAGTAAACTACATAAGCTTTAACTAGTAGTAAAGCGCTTATAACGAGTTTGCATATAAAAGCTAGTTAAAAAGTACTTACAAGACTTATAAAGTCTAAAGCTCCTAAAAGAAAATATTAATTTAAGCTAAATAGTAAGTTATTACAGTTTATTATTATAGTTAAACTTTAATATCAAGGGGTAACAAGAATAAAAAAACATTATAAAAGTTATAGTTTTGCAATTTTTTTTAACAACTAGAAGGACTATACTAAAAAGAGACTGTACGTGTCCTTACTCTCTTATACTTCCTCTACCTCTATCGCAATCTTGTTACTAGCTATAAGCTAGCAATTGCTGTTAAACACGTTTTAATTAGTAGTTTTTTAGTACTTTTAGCAAATTTTTTAACTCTAATTTTGCTTAGTAGTCTAAGCTTTTCTACTCTAAGCGCTTAGCGCGTAGACTATATTTACTTACTATTTAAATTCTATTAACTATACACAATCTTTTTTTAACTTTTACAACTAATTAGTAGAGAGTAGCTACTTTTTACTTTTTTAGAAAACCTATTTTAACTACAACAACAACTACTACTTTTAATACCTTAAAAATAAATAAGCTGTTTATTTTTGTAAAAGAAAAATAGTTAAGCTAAAAAAGTTATACTAATTTTAAAAAGCGTTATCTGTGTTATTCTAGCAACGTTCTAGCAACAGCAGCTTTTCCATATACTATACTACGCCTTAGCACTACGCTGTTAAGATATGTCTTATTGTATAACTTTGTTAAAACTCTTTAAAAGCTAGAAGGTTAGCACTAATACTATTGCTATTTGCGAGGTGCTAAAGGTCTAGTATTAGATCATGTAAAATAATAGCACTTTTTTAGTACTAAGCTTTAGTAATACGTTCTACATGCTTTTTATATTCTCTACTACTAATAGTAGAAGCTAGAGCTTATAAAGCTTTTTATTTTTAGCAAATTTACTAGCGTTAAGCTAGTATAACTTTTAGGCTTAAAAGCTAATACTATATACATATAGCTACTTAGTTAGCCTAACTAGCACTACTTCTCTTAGTAAAGGAACTTATAATAGTAGGCCTCTACTAGCTACTATGTAAAATAATATATTCCTTAAGCTAGTTTTGCGTAACACTAAGCTTAAGGTTAAGGCTAGTAATAGCGCTAAGAGCTGTAAAACGTGTTGTGCCGTCTATAGTATAATACTAATAATAGATTATTATTAGTAGCTCTTGCTTGTCTTTATTCTACTAGTGTAGTAGGCCTTATTTAAGTTTTTACAGTACTACTAATAACTCAAGATTGCTAAGCTAAGTACGTTGTAGTACAATATTATTTATATTGCTAAAAGTTACTATACTAGGTTCTTTATACTTATAGCTTAAGTAGCGTCTAGCCTATATTAGAAAGGTAGCTTGCTATTTTAATTTTAAGAAAACTAGTAGTAACAGGTAGGCTAGTAGATAGGTTGTAGGTACCTACGCGTAGGTATAGGTTAGGTTAGAGTTGCACAAACTAGTAGTTATAGTTATAGTTAAGTTGCACTAACTAGTAGTTATAGTTATAGTTAAGTTATACTAACTAGTAGTTATAGTTATAACGTAAAGCATCAGCGAGCTGCCCACCCCAGCGAACCGCCCAAAACATGCCAAGACTCTACCTAACTCTCTTCGCTCAATATGTCTAATTAACACAACGCGCAATTACTTAAACACAAAAGTAGATCCTTTAAGCCTATTAATTAAACTAATTTTAAAGCTACTAAGCTGCTGCTGCTGCCTTTAACGTTAAACGCTAGATTCTTAACTAACGCGCTCGCGGAGTGCCTTTTTGCCTAGACATATACTTAAACTCCTATAAGCTTACTGCTACTAAAGAGCAAACAATTGTTTAATACATTCTTAACCTTAATTTGCAAGAATTTGCGCCCTAGCTATATAAAGTAGTAGATATAGCTAATAAACTGCTAAGTGTTTATAGTAGCAAGCTTATTAGTAAGAACTAGGCTAAGCGCTTTGTAACGCGCTTAGATAAGCTTAAAATAGCTTTTAATTAAGCTAAAAATAAGCAGAGGATACTGCAGGGGAATCTAGAGACAATTGGCGCATAGTTTAAGCTAGTAAAAGACACTAGAGCTAAGTACAGCGTACACAACTACAATATACACAACTTTAATAAGACTAGCTTCTAAATAGGCAAAATTAAGTTAATAAAGGTTGTTATAAGTTTAGAAAGACGTACTTAACCTACGCTTATTTAGCTAGGTAATTATAAGTAGGTAATAGTTATTTAGAGCGTCTGCGCTGCTAAGTCTTTTACTTTGCTTTTTATTATTTACAAAGAACGCGTCTACCTCTTTACATAGTATAAGAAGGCAGATATATTATATAATTAGAAGCTCTTAGTCTCTAAGAATAGCTAGATAAATAATATGCTTAGTTTAGAGTAGTTAAAGCACTTTAACACGCATACAAAGGCTAGTTAAGTAAAAGCATATAAGCTCTTTATTTTAGACAGCTATAAGAGTTACTTTAACTAAAATTTTAAGAACTACTACTTTAAAAATAAAATTCTAACTCTCTATATGCTACCTTATTTATTACATATTTTTTAGCTACTTAACGTTGTCTACTTCTTGCTGTTAAAGCGCAAGTACTTTTAACGCGTTAAAAACTTAGTATACTAACACGTTTTCTATATTAATAAGAAAGGCTTCTTCTCTACTTTTAAAAACGCGTTTTTTAACGTGTTTACAAAAGGTAACTGCTAGAAGGCTTTTAAAGTAGTAGGACTAGTCTCTCTAAACGCGCAGGTAGTGTTAAATTATCTTAAAGTGCAGCTGTATACTTTACTAGAACTTCTCTCCTTAAAGACGCTGTAGCAGTTAAAAACTTTAAGTAATACTTATAAGTTTAAGTCTTAGTTAAAGCTTATATATAAGTCTTTTACTTAATTACTTGTTATAGCGTAGTTAGGCTTCTCACAGCTTGTAAAGAGAGCTAAACTTATACTACACTAAAACGCGCTGCTTATTGCCTGCATTTATAAAGTTAAAAAGTAATTAGTAGTTATAACTAAACAGAAATTGCGTAAGAGAAAGCGAATTCAGTAGGGTAAGACTATAGAGTACAGGACTATAGTAGCGCAGGTAGCTGCTAAGGCGTCTGCAGTGCTTTAGCAATTAAAGAAGGCTTGTAGTAGTAGTAATTAAGAACTAGCACAACTAGCTGTACGGCGCTGTAGGAACTATAGTAAGACTAGGCACAACGCGCGTACGTGCAAAAAAGATATAGAAGCCTCTTCTAAATTAGATGCAATCACTATATACGCTAGCTCTTTGTTTAGTAGCAATAAAATTAAAGATTTATAACCTGTGTTGCTCGTGCCAAGCTTTTTTGGGCGGTTCGCTAGGGTGGGCAGCTCGCTGATGCTTTACGTTAGTTAAGTTATACTAACTAGTAGTTATAGTTATAGTAAGGTTGTAGTTAGGTTGCATAAATTATATAACTAAAATAGTGCTTACTTAGCTTGCCTCTCCTAATCTTACCTATTTTTAACTTAATTAACACAGCTATTTATTACTATAAATACTATTTAATACTATAAATAGCACGTAACTACAACTTAACTACAACTACAACTATTACCTAACTTATACTTATAGTCTATACGCGTAACTACAACTACAACTACTAGTTAGTACAATTTAACTACAACTACAACTACTAGTTAGTACAATTTAACTACAACTACAACTACTAGTTAGTATAACTTAACTATAACTATAACTACTAGTCTGTGTAGCTTTAACTTAACCTATACTTACGCTAAGCGTAACTTAGCGTAGGTATAGGTTAAGTTAAGGTTAAGTTAGCTTACGTTAAATCCTAACTACAACCTAACTTATACCTATGTACTAGCCTAGTTACAGGCTAATTTATAAAACATTAGTAAAAATTAAATTATAGTAATATACCTCTAGGTGTGTAATCTTAAGGTAGCTAAAAGAGTTATTAAGTTAATATTACCTTCTAGCTTGTTTTTAAGTTCTTACTTTAAAGAGGCTTTTTTTTAAAAAGGCACTTATTTATATTTGATATTATTATTGCTATTACTACTAGTAGTTAAAAAAACTTATATTTTAACTTTTACTAGATTATATAGCTTTTGTAATGCTGTAGTAGTTGTAGTTTCTATTACTAGTTCTTAGCGTATTACGCTAGCGCCTGCTACCTTCTATATATGTCTTGCTATTATAGAACTATAAAAAGTTACTGCTTGAAGGGTTGTTAGTTATAATTAACTAATTAGGCTAGCTTATTTAATTATAATATATAAGGCTTAAAATTAGCTAAATTTAAAAAAGAAAAAGTAATATTCTGCCTAAAGAGCTTTTGTCTTTAAGGCTATAAATTTAAAATATATAAGACTATTCAAATTGCGTTTAATTGCTGAAAAAAATTATAAAAGAGCGTTTATTGTAACATAAACGCAGTGTCGCGTATTAAAATATAATAAATTTATAAAATTTAAGTGCTCTTAGCACAGCTAGAGTTTAGAGGATAAACAGCTAATATTAGGCTAGTAAATAGGTATAGGTTAGGTTGTAGTTAGGGTCTAACGTAAGCTAACCTAACTACAACCTAACCTATACCTACGCTAACTTACGCTTAGCGTAGGTATAGGTTAAGTTATAGTTACACAAACTAGTAGTTGTAGTTGTAGTTAAGTTGTATAGACTAGTAGTTATAGTTATAGTTAGGTTGTATATACTAGTAGTTGTAGTTATAGTTAGGTTACAATAACTAGTAGTTGTAGTTATAGTTAGGTTACAATAACTAGTAGTTGTAGTTATAGTTACGCGCATAGACTATAGGTATAAGTTAAGTTATAGTTGTAGTTATAGTTAAGTTGTAGTTACGTACTATTTATAGTAATAAATAGCTGTGTTAAACAGGTAAAATTAGAAGAGGCAAGCTAAGTAAGCACTAATTTAGTTATATAGTCTATACAATGCAACTTAACTATAACTACAATCTAACTTATACTTAGGCTAGTAAATAAGTTGTAAGTACCTACGCGTAGGTATAAGTTAAATTATAGTTGTAGTTAGGTCGCACAGACTAGAGTTAAGTTATAGTATTTAATATTTAATACTAGTTAGAGTTAGAAAATAGTTAAAACTTTATTACTATAGTTAATTATTATAGCTTATAATTATAGTAACACTTAAGCCTTAAGGCGCTACTGCTTTTATACTAGAAGTAGAGAGTTCTTTTTTATAAGCTTATCTTCTACTGTTTCCTCCTCTAGACTACATGTACTATCTTAAGGCGCTAGGAGCTTAAATATATTATTAATCTTGTTATACAGTACTTTAAGGCTAATATCTTTATCTTATATAGTAATTTCTTGCGCCTTTAAATCTAGAAAAATAGTATCTTTAGAAACTATAATCTGCCTTATAGTTAAGGCTAAAAAGTAATACTTTTAATTACTAATAACATTTTTTACAGTATTAAAAACGCGCTGAATACTAACACCAGCAATTAACATTACAAATATACTCTTTACAACTTAAGACAGTTAAAAATAAGTATTTTTATTTTATTGCTACTACTTTAAAATATCAAATAATATATCTAGTTTAATGTAAAGAGTGCTAAAGTAAAATTCTTTTCTTTATTAAGTAAGGCTTTTTATTTATTCTCTTTTTTATATAAAAGATATATAATTTAAAGTAGAAAAGCTATTAAAAGGCAATTAAGAAGCAGGCATTTAAAACTATTTATAGCTAAGTGTCCACTTTAAAAAAAGTAAAGACTAGTATTTAATTTGCCCCTCTACTATTATTATATTAATTAAGATAGTTAAAAAACTATTTATAATATACATACTTATTTTAAAGTTTTTATATAAAATCTTAGTTAGCTAATTAGCACTCCTCTGTAATAACAAACTGTAATAACTATACTTTATATATAGTAAGCTTTTAAGTTAAATCTAGAATAGCTGCGCAGTTAAATAAAAACTCTTACTTAGCTAATATTTTTACGTAGTACTTACTTAGTTTTTTTTCTCTTATTTATAGCAGCTTATACTATTATAAGCTACTTTATAGTGTAACTTTTTACTTCTTTATTAAGATTGTTAGATATTAAGTTGATAAAATTAAAAAGATAGTTATATATAAGCTAAATACAATAAACTTAAAGCTTTTAGTTTTTACTTAGAAAGCTTATAGCGTCCTTAAACTACTTAAGTATCTTTATAATTACTTTAATATAGTGCTACTTGATAGAAGAGAGTTAAAGACGCTTAAGGTTGCAATAATTAATCTTTCTTATATTTTTATTAAAGTTAACAATAATATGAGTACTTTTTATTATTACGATTTCTTCTAATAGCTATTTATTAATATATTTTAAGAGCTTAAGCACGCGCTTACACATATTATATATTAAGTTTTATAAAGTCTTTATATTATAAATAAAAAAAAGTTGTTCTCTTAGTAATAGATATTATTAAGTAGCAAGGAATTACTTATACTATTATAGTAATGTGTTAATAGTAATACAAATAGCTTAAATCTAAACAATAGTTATAATATAAAAATTAAATATAATAAAAGTAAAAATACTTTCTATAGTATGTTTAGAAAGAATATTTTATATTTAATTCTCTTAGTATATTACCTGCGTAAGACCTCCCTAGGTCTAACTTTTATAGTATTAGCTCGTTAGAAATGTTAAATTATGTCTTAAACTACTAAGTTTATAATATAAGCTAGGCATAAAATAGTGTTTTTTTAAGGCGCTTTAGCTAATATTCTTATTTACTAGTCTTAATTAAATTATCTAACTAAGTACTTTATTTTTGCTAGTATTGTTGCAAGTAATAGCTAGAAGGCAAAACCTAGTATTAGTGTCTTGAAATATATGTAGTACTTCTCTAGCTATTAAAATTCTAGTATATTATCTACGTATTAGTATAAAATAAAGTAGTTTTTTTTTGAATTACTAGTTTAGTGTAATATAGTGACTCTTAACTAGAAAAAAGGTAAAATAATTAGCTACAATATATGTATCTAGTACAATTAAAGTTCTAGTTGTAAAGCTTAAGTTATTAAGAAAAAAGGCTTTTGCTTTATAAAACTAGTTCTAAAACATTAACTAAAATTTATAATAATTAATTATTATAGTTTAAAGCCTTAGAAATTGAAAAAAGGGCGCAAATAATAGCTGCTTAATAGTTTAAAATAGCTAATTACTTTGAATAACTACATAAATAAGCTTTTTTTTTAAAGGTATTCTTAGTAAATTTAAGTATTAAAGCAAGTGTACTACTTTCTTAAAGTTAAGTATATATAAAGCTTGCTATACGGAGACTATTGTTAATAAAAGTTAAAGTACTTTAATAATTAACTATATTAATATAGTTTATAAAATATTTTGTCTTTATTCTTATTAGCTTTAGTTGTTGCAGGATTATACTGTAGTTAAACTAGAATATATAAAGGCAGCTAGTTGTAATATAAGTAGCTTCTTTAAACTTTAACTAAATGCTACTAGTGTAGGTAGCACAGTTCTAGCAGAGAGATTTACTATCTAGATTTTAAGCCTAGCTAGTTATACTCTACTACTTATTCTAATTAGTTATAATTTTATTTTATTCTTCCTGTATAGCTGCATAAAGTAGGTATATTAATAGATCTAACTTCTTCTATTTTTCTTCTTAAATAACTTGGTATCTGTTTATTTAGAATTAGTAAAGGTTTTTTAGAAGCTTATAGATATATTTAGCTATAATATATATATAAACAGCATTTAGTTTAAAAATATAATAAAAAGCTATAATAAATTATTGTAATTTCTAACTTTCAATAGTATATAAACTATAAGCCTTTAGTAGACGTGTGTAAAGCTAAACTAGGATTAACTTATATCTCTAATTACGTACTATGTTAGGCGCTTTTTAACTAGACCTTCTTAATTTAAAAAGTATTAAAATAAAAGTAATATAGTTATCAGGTTATGTAATAATTTATACATTATATAAATTATGTTAATCAGCTATAATAAGCGCTAATTAATGCTAATAACTTAGCATAGGGATACTACTATAATTAATTTAAATAGCTTTTAGAGTTTATAGAATTGCTAAAATCTATATTCTTATTTTAATTTTTGTTTTTAACTTTAGCCTATAATTTCTACTACTACTTCTTAGTCTTATACTTATCCTTATATTTATTATAGTACACATTAATATAAAAATTATTATTAAGTTTTCTTTTGTATTTATTACTATTATGTCTTTTAATATATAGCTTATTGCTGCGTAAGATAGTATTGTTGCTAAGTCCTAAAAACTTATATACTAGCAGAGGCTTTAATAGTTTATACTAGTTAGTAAGTATATGTAATAAAAAAATGTATTAAAACTTACTTTTAATTTTTACTTATAGCAATAGCTCACTCCTTTAGACTTATATCTTTAATAAAGTTTTATTACTCCTTTTTAGCTTATTTACTTTTAAAGGTATTAGCGTAAAGCTTTACTAATTCTTTATTATAAGTATAATACATAATTCTTTTAAAAACACTGCTAGAGCTATAAATTTAAGTATGTATATAACTTTAGCTATTATTATTTAAGCTTTTTATTACTTATGCTGCTTTATTTAGAATTCTTGCGTACTACTTTATATTAACTTTATATTATACATTTTTTTATATATATAAATTTAATTAAAAGTTGTTTGTAGCTACTTACTTATTTACATATAAGTATAACTCTATAATAAATAACTATGTTATTTTACTACTTTTCTAGGCGTTGTATTACTTTTAGTTAAGTACTTCTTATACTAACTTAATTATTTCTTTACGCCTCTTTACACTTACATTCTTATATTATTTTATACCTTTTATTTTTTTCTTTAATTAGTATGTAGCAGCGTAATTAGCTATATATATGTTTTATAAGGCCTTTATTTTAAAATTAAGTTAAGCTACTTAACTTCTTTGCGCAATAGCTTAATAACTAAAGCTTAATAATTTTTTTATTAGAACTTTTAAATTTTTAGAGCAGTTTTTTTTTAAACTGCCTTAGCCGCGTTTTACAAGTGTATTTGTAATGCTAATTTTTTTATATTTATAACTTTTTACAAATTAGCATACGGTATAATTAATAGCTGTAGAGAACAAGGAGCTAGGAGAACTAAATAGTTAATTCTAATTCTGCCTTTCTAACTAAGTCTAAGACGTGCTATTTATACAGACCTAGCCTAGAAAGGCTACTGTTAAACTTAGAAGAGTTTAACACGTATCCTGCTGAGCTTAAGTGTAAGCTTATAAGTTCGGCGTAGATATTCTAACGTGCAGTTAGCTAGCGCGCGCTCAGCGCGTAAGCTAACAGGCGCCTAGGCTTAGGCCTAAGGAGGCCTTAGGCCTTAAGGTTAGTATATTATAAATGCAACACACCCCCTAGGTAACTAAGACCTTAGTTACCTATGCAGAGCTCTATATAGTCCTAGCGCACTGCGTAACGCGTTGTGCACGTGCGCACGTGCAGCTTAGCGTAAGGCGCAACAATAATAATAATAACTTTTTAAGCTTCTTAGGCTTAGTATTTAATACTACTATAGCTGCTATAAGTATTACTTAGAAACTTGCCTAAATCTTTTAAAAGCAATACTAATTACTTCTATAGGTGTTACTATACTTTTATATAGCTTTTTAGGCTACTACGCGCTACTTTATACCTCTACGCAGCTTTTAGCTTTGTTTTAGCACTTTTTTTATTTAGTTACTAACTCTATATAAAAGTTAAAACTACAAAAAGCTACTACTACTTACACCACCGCCTGTGCTACTGCGCACGCGCTGCTACTATCGCCCTCACCTACGCCCTTACTGCTGCTGCCGTCACCGCCTACTCTAGTAGCGCAGCTGCCCCTAAAACGCACTTCTTGCGCAAAGTTAACTAGTGCTACTTTAAGTGTAGTACTAGCCTACACGTCTAGGAGGCGTGTAAGCAAGGTTAAAACTCTAGTTAAAACTACCTGCAGGGGTAAGACTCTAGCAGCAACTCTTAGGCGCTAAGGCGAACCTAGTGCGTATTATAACGTGCTCTATCTTAGGTGCGTTAAAAGCGCTTTGTCTAGTAGCTCTAATAGAGCTTGTTAGAACAAGGCCTTAGGCTCTAAAACGCGCTGCTAGCAGTACTTTAATAAAAAAACCTGCAAGGTCCTATATATGTTTTTTTCTTAAATTTTAAGCTTTTACTAATAATTAAAGTTCTTAGATTGCTGTCTTTTTAGCTAAAAAGCTTCTTACTAAGCTTTAGAAAGATGCGCTGTTATAAGCTCTTCTCTTATTTTTTTATAAGTTCCTTATACTAATAAATTATAAGGTAAGCAGGCTAAAAAGCTTATAAGCTGCCGTCTACGTCCTTCTAGAAAAAGTAGCTAAGGAGGAGAAGTCTAGAGAGGGCCTTAAGAGTAAAGTAGAGGAGGAGAAAAAAGGTTAAAATAACTAAAAAAAGCCTACTAGCTCTTTTAACAGTTTTCTTGCGCGTTGTCTACGCGCTAAAAAGCTATTAGATAAGCTAGTTAACCTCTTAGTTACTTAAAAACCTATTAAGAGGAGGTTATCCTCCTAGAATCTTATAAGTTCTCTAGAGGTAAGGGGCTAATCTACCTTAACAATTAAATATCTATCTCTTCTCTTTTTGTACTTTTTTTTTCTTATAATCCTTTATAAAATATGTATTCTATATTAATAAGCTCTTTAAAGTGCTTAAGCTTTTATCTTAATAAGTACTTAGTAAGTCTATTAGCTAGCATCTTAGCTGTTAGTAAATATTTAATTTAAAATAAGCCTTTAGCGTACTTTTAGCAGAGCCACATGTTCTATATATTAATATAATAGAGCTTAGTAGTTATTCTTTCTTATTCTTTAATAACTAGGCGTATAGTTTGTTAGTTGTTGCAAAAGATCTTTTAGGCTCCTAAAACTATAAGCTTAAGCTCTTTAAATAGTTTCTTAAGCGCTATAAATTCTTTTGCTATATGCTTTAATATAAGAAGCTTAGCTTCTATTATTAAAGTTGTTACTGTAGCTTGACAAGCTGCTTTCTAAACAATTAGACCTCTAAAGAGCATAATAATGTAGCCTTAAGAAGATTAACAAGTCTTTAAATTATCTATAAAAGACGCGTCTTTATATATAGTAAGCTCCTTATTGTTGTTATTACTATATATAATCCCCTTATGCCTTGTATAGTAGAGGTATTGTATAAGATAATCTATAGCCTTTATATAAACATCTAAAGAGTTAGTAAGAAAGTAAGAGAGCTTAGAAACTGCGTAGGCAGTGTTAGGTCGCAGTATAATAGCTATATACAGCGCGCTACTAACGCGCTCTTAGTAGGCCTTAATTTAAGGCTTTAGGGCCTTTTTAGGATTTTTAACTAGCTTCTCTAAGAGTAGAAGAGTCTCTAGGAACCTGCTAAGGGCGTCTAAATTAAATTTTTTTACAACTTTGTTAATATAAGTGTTATGTAGTAGCAATATTATGCGCTTCTTATAATTTTTTATAATCTTTATCCCTAGAAACTAGCTTGCCTTTTCTTTATCCTTAACCTTGTAAATATCTTTAATTAATTTAAGGAGCTTATAGGCTCTTGTTTAGTAAGATTAGTAATTTATAAGGAGAATATTATTTACATAAAATATTAAGAGAAGCGCGCGGTCCTTAGTATAGAAAAGGTAAAGCTCTTTAGCTAAGGCCTGTAGGCTAAGCTTTTTTAGGGTGTTTAAGAACTTATTATACTATAATAATAGCAAGTCTTATAAGCTATATAAAGCTTTTTTAAGCTTAACGCACCTTCTTAGGCGCTTGTAACTGTCTAGTAGGTTACACAAAACTATTGTTTCTTTACTAATATTAGTATTAAAAAACGCGCTTACTACGTTAAGCTGCTAAATTTTTATATTAAATTTAGCTGCAATTGCTATTATAAGTCTAAAGAATTACGCAGCTAGTATTGCTGCGTATATTAAGTATAGTAAGTTCTTTACTTACAGGTCTTCTTTTACTACAAAACGTGCTTTACATTTAAGAAAGTAGCTATTTTTATTAAGCTTATAGGTAAATACCTATTTAAGAGGAAAAGGCCTAAAGTCCTTTAGAGTCTCTTCTTCTATCTAAGTGCCTTTTAAAAGTAGAGTGTTAATCTCTTTTTAAGCAGCCTATTTAAATAGAGTTCTATATTAGTAGTTTTAGAGGTCCTTTTATTTGTTTAGAAGCTTTAGGAGATTGTTAAAGTAAGTTTAAAGTTAATTATCCTTTCTAAGAGCTGCTACTATTACAGCGTAGACTGTAATTAGCTCTTAATTTTCCTAAGGCTAATAAAGTAGTGCTTTAAGCTTAGGTGCCTTTAAGGAGTTATAAAGCAGGCAGTATACGCCTGCACTCTCTACGTTAGAACTGCGTTAGTCCTTGTCTTTTAGCCTTAAGGAGCTCCTTGCAGGAGGTCCTTACACTTTCTTTTTATAAAGTTTTTTTGCTAAAGGATCCTAAAGGACTCTAGCTAGTGCTATAGAATTCTTAGCACTATACTAGGCCTTCTTAAAAGCGTTTCCTGCTCTCTTTAGAGACTGTAAGAGTCTCCGCGCGTCTGTTAAGCTTAATCTACTAGTTGTTTGCAATTTCTAGGAGCTAAGTGGCTTATTGCTACTACCTATAGCTTTTTTAGCTAAGGTGCCTTGCCCTAGCATTTGTGCTCCTAAAAAAGAAGGCGCTAGCGTTACCTTAGGCGTTAGTAGCTGTTCTAAAAGACCTTTCTGCCCTGCATGAATTCTCTAAGAAGCGTCAGCTTAACGTTTCTTACGTGCTTTTAGTGTACTACTTATTAAAGACTATAGTAGGCCTTCTACAGTCTTTATTATTAGCTAATTACTTATTAGCTTTAAGGCCTCCTATATTATTACTACTACTTAACTAAGACTTATAAGTTGCTTAAGTATTTCTTTAGCCTTACTAATTTTATTATTATTAATAGTGTGTACTATAAGAACTGCGTCCTGCTTTAGCAGCTTATAAGCTAGTCTCTTATAGTACAGCGTTTTGTTAAATATAATGTTACGCGTTATAATAACCTAGTTAAGCGCTAGAACCTATATCTAGTATATATTAAAGGCTCTGTATCCTACTAAGTAACTAATATAGCTCTTAGGAAGAGTCTTAAAGCTTTTCTTATATCGCCTAGCTGCTCTATCCTTATTTAAGGAATAGGCGCAGCAGCTATAGGCGTATATACTACTCTAATCTAGTTTTATGTTCGTTGTAAGGCTCTTAAAAGGCTCTAGTTTATAGTACTTAAAGTACCCCCTACTCTATTAATTAAGAAGCTTACTTAGTGAGCGCAAACTGTGCGCGTAGGATAGGCTTATATTGTAAAGCTATGCTGTAGCCTTAACAATTTCTAGCTAGAGTTTCTTAAGTAGGTTTGCGCTCGCCTTTATTTTAATTAACTTAGTTATTATTTCTTGTCCTACTTATTTAGCAGCTCTATTTAGTTTATATATGTGTAGTAGAGAAGGCTTAATTATAATACTGCGTTTCTTACACTATATTTAGTATTATAATGTACTACGCTAAAGGAGCGTTAAAGGATTATTATCTTATGTAATTTTAACTATCTAGAGCTTATAACGAGCTTTAATAAAAGCTTTAAGATAGTAAAAGGCTTTTATAATTTCTAAGATAGATTTAGCTTATAGAATGTACACCTAGAGCTTGCTACTAAAGGCGTTTTTAATAACTTGTATCTATTATTCTCCTAAACGACTTTAAGGCATGTTAAATAGGTCCTATAAGATCCTCTAGTATAGTTAAAGAGAGGGCTCTTTTAGTCTTCTTAAGATAACTTATTTAGCATAAGTTAGAGCACAGTGCTTATATTTTACGCGTACTATTCTTTTAATTCGCACTCCCTAAGCTGCGCTAATAAGTGCTTTTAGTACTTTTAGACTTAGATGCCCTGCTCTAGCATGCTAAAGGTCCTCTAAGTTACTTCTTAGATAAGTTTTCTATAAGCTTCTAACAGGAGGCATTATATTTATAAGAGGCTTTAAATAAAAAGATAGAAGCTTGTATTTAAAAAATAAGAGGTTAAAACAATGTTTAAGCTGTGCTAGTACAATATTTTTATTAAGTGTACTCTAGTAAAGTGTGTTGTTTAGGCCTAAGTACTAAACTCCTTTTCTGTGTAGGCAAGCTTCTAAGACAATATTAAGATAAAAACCTTTAACAACTACTACATCTATAAGAGTAAGGTCCTTAGTCTTATTATTTCGTATTCTATTTAGGACTTAGCGGAGAATGCAAGTCCTTTAACTGCTAATAGAGAAGGCTTAAGTGCCTGCTTTTACTATCTCCACCTCCCTTGCAGGTACAAAAGAGCCTAGTACAAGTAGTTCTCTGCTGTTTACTAAGTGCAACGCGGCTTTACTATTAAGTATAGTGCTTCTTAATAGTACATAGGCGTTGTAATTACTAGTGTAGTATATACTTAGGCTTTTGTTTTCTTTAAGAAGCGCTAGGTTAATTAATAATGCAATAATACTGCCTAAGAAAGTCTTTAACTTACTTTTTTCTTTCTAAAGGAGCTTGTGTCCTGCTTTAACTAGTTTGCCTCTAAGTTCTTTAAACTAGTTAGTGTACAAGCGTTCTTAAATCTTTTTAGCTTTCTCCTTACTAACATTATATTAGACTTTGGCGTAAGCCTTAATTGCTGCTAGAAGTGTGTAGTATTTTATAGAATTTTAGTAGTGCTTGTATTTTTTATTATCTTTGCATAGGCACTTATAGTTAACTGTCTAGGCTGCGCCTTTATTGCCTTAATTTCTGCGAGTTTTTAAGTTTCCTAGAGTAGCAAAAGCTTCTTTTATTAATTTAGCTAAGCTTAGTGCGCTAACTAAGCGCTAATAAAGCATCTTTAAGAATACTTAACTAGTTTAGTTAAGGTTTAGATAATTCTTCTTAAGCGTCTGCTGCTGTTAGTAGAGCGTTTTTGTTATGTTAGCTTAGTTAAAAGCGTATTTAGCTCCTACAGTGTCTAGAAAGTTAAATACAGTAAGCGCGCCGTCTACTTTAGAGATCTTTAGCCTCTTAGCTTTTATTTAGCTTGTTTACTACTTATTGTACTAAGCTCTTAGTTCTATAGTACTAAGTTTTGCTTTTTTAAGGCTTGCTTAGTACTTTTAACGTGTTACTATTTAGTTAACAGCGTCTATTGGCGCTAGTTTAAGCTATAGTTGTTTAACAAGCTTGTTAAGCGTTTAACTAGCACTGTCTGTAAGTCTAATTATAATTAGAGCTAGTAACTGTTTATTAATAGTTGCGTAGACTTAATTCTAAATATGCTAAAAAGCGCGTGCGTTTACAGCCTAGTTTGCATGCCTTACGCAGTATTTGTTAAGTTTTCTATTATAGGCTTTAAGTTTTCCTTAAGATAAGTCCTTTGTAGGCGCTAAGGGCCTTAGAGGCGGCCCTGTTAATATATTAACAGTTACAATAGCCTTTAAGTTAATATATTCCTAGACTCTTTTAGATTTAGCGTTAAACTTTAGCTAAGTGTACTAGTAAGTCTAGGTCGCGTGGCCTGTAAGGCGCGCTAAGTTAGTAATTTATAAAGAGTTGCTTGCTATTATTTTGCGTGCGATTAGTTAGTAAGTTAAGGGGTGTAAACTAAGTTTTTTAAACAAATTAGAGGGTCTAAACTACTACTAGCGTACTCTAGGTTGCGTAGGGAGAATCTAAACTGCGATTTAAAGCGCTAGGCTTATAACTGTAGGCGCGCTCAGCGCGTAAGCTGACAGGCGCCTAGGCTTAGGCCCAAGGAGGCCTTGGGCCTTAAGGTTGGTACGTCATAGATGCGACAATAGCTATATTTAATACTTTTGTAAGCTTCTTCTACTTATTACGTTTAAAACTTAGTAGCACTAAAATTAGAATATACAAAACTAGGCCTTTAAGACTATTACTTAGCTTTTCTTTAATTATTATTATTGTAATAAATATAATAATTAACTGTAATCAGTCAATTTTAATTGTAGTAGTTGCATAGTAAGTAATAATATAGAAATTTTACTATATTAAAGCTAGTGTAGCCTGTGCACCCCTACTAAAGCTAACTAAGAATAACATTTTTTCTATATTTATATACCTTCCCAATTATTACCTACTAATAATACACTGTAGCACGTTATCTTATAATAGCTTTTTATTATATTTCCTTACGTACCTTATTAATATAAAAATAATTAACAATATTTCTATATGCTTACTACAAATTTTAACAACTTTACAACTACTATAATAGTGCGTACTAAGCAAACTGCATAAGCTTTAACTAGTAGTAAGGCGCTTATAAAGAATTTATAAGCAAAAGCTAGTTAAAAGCTACTTATATTATTTATAAAGGCTAGAGCTGTTGAAAAAAAATATTAATATAAGCTAGGTAGTAAGTTATTATAGTCTTTTATTATAGTTAAGTACTAATAGCATATAGCTATTGCGCTAAGAAAAATTAAAAAGTAGTAAAAGTTAACTAAACTATTACTGCGTAAACTTTTGTTTAGCTGTCTTATTTACAAAATTGCGTATACTTATTACTTTAATTTACGCTGTTAAGTAGAGGCAATTTATACTCTTTAAAAGTTAGCTAAAGCGTTCTTAGTTAGCTATTTTAAAAGTATTTTAACTACTTTTATTATTTTTAAATATTATAGTAATAAGTATAGACCATAACTTTAATACTATTTATATAAAAATAGTTACTATTTAAGCTAAAGATTTAAAAATGGTAGTTAAATACTATAAGAAGTTTAGTACTAACTTTACGTTCTTGTAGGTTTCTACAAAAAAACTGCATACCAAGTAGTTAGAGTTCTTTTAGTATATAATAATATAAAAATACTCTCTTAATTACTTTTTATACTGTAATAACTAACTGTGTTAACAACTACAACATAACTACTATATATAGTCATAGTTAGGTTAAGGTTATAACTAAATTAGTACTTACTTAGCTTACTTCTCTTAATTTTACTTTTTCTAATCTTACTTGTTTAATATAGCTATTTATTACTATAAATAGCACGTAACTACAACCTCACTATAACGACAACTACTAGTTAGTGTAGCCTAACTATAACTATAACTACTAGTTAGTGTAACTTAACTATAACTATAACTACTAGTTAGTGCAACCTAACTATAACTACAACTACTAGTTAATGTAATTTAACTATTTATTTTCAAGGTATTAAAGGTGGTGGTTGTTGTTGTGGTCAAAATAGGTTTTCTAAAAAAGTAAAAAGCAGCTACCCTCTACTAATTAGTTGCAAAATTTAAAAAAGATTGGATAAAGTCTACGCGCTAAGCGCTTAGAGCAGAAAAGCTTAGACTACTAAGCAAAATTAAGGTTAAAAAATTTGCTAAAAGTACTAAGAAAACAACACTAATCAAAACGTGTTTAATAGTAATTGCTATCTTATAGCTAGCAACAAGATTGCAATGGAAGTAGAGGAAGTAGAGGAGAGTAAAGACACGTACGTTACTACAGCAGGAGCCTACAATACTTTATAAAAGCTCTCTGCCTACTACTTTTTACTTTTAGGATTTCTTACACTACGCAGTACTACATATAAACAACTTATATACAAACAATAATAATGCTTAGACTATTTTTTTTTCTATTTAATATAAAGACTAATAGCTTATATTAAGTAAAGTTAAACTTTACTAGGTTACTATACAAAAAGCTATAGTTGTAGATTACAAAGCTTACGTTTACTTTTATTAAGTAGCTTTCTTAGTTAGTTAAAAAGGAGCTATTAGCAGTACCTTCTATAGTAATTAAGTAAATATAAAATTTAATTCTATTCTTCATTAACACTTTATTAATGCGCCTAGTATTATAAATGTTAAGATTATAATAGAGGTTGTAAAAGGCTTATTTTACAGCAAGTTTATTCAATATATTACGTATGTTAATAGTCTAGGTGCAGTAATAGTATATTATCTTACTAATATCCTCCTGCGCAAATACAACTTTAGTAGAAAAACCTTATTGTAGCTTTATAAGGAGTAAGAGCGTGTTAAAATAGCTATTAAGTAGCTAAAATAAACTAATAAGCAGGAGGATTTTGTAAGTTGCTTTTAAGAATGAAAAAGCTATACTTAAATAGTAACGCTGTTGTTGTATATTTACATCTAAGTATAGACGCATGCTAGAAACGCCGCAACTGCAACACTACTAGAATAGCAATAAAAACAATAGAAGTTGCGGTTATTAGTAAATAGTTATTAGTTAAGATAGTTAGTTAAAGGGATATTGCGCATCTTTGTTTCCGTCTAGACATGCTAGAGCGACACACCAATTGCGTGCTAGCAATGCCGAACAAGGGGGCATGAGCCTAGATACCTGTTGTTAGCGATAAATCTATTTTTACTAGAAAGGTGTCTACATAATGTGTGGTTACATCAAAAGGTTGTCTTAAAAGGCCGAAGCCAGTAATTTAACTATAACTACAACTACTAGTTAGTGCAACTTAACTATAACTACAACTACTAGTCTATGCAACTCTAACCTAACCTATACCTACGTGTAAGTACCTACAACTTATTTACTAGCCTAGCTAATATCTGCATTTAGTATAAAAAATCTATGAATAAGTAGCAAAAAGTAAAAGTAAACACTTATCGTATAATATTTTCTTCTCTTTTTAAGAGTAAAGGCTATTTAGTAGCCTATTAGTTGCTAGTTGTAGTAGTATTCAAATTAGAGTTTAAGCTTCTAAAGATTTATTCATATATAAAATACTTTTTTTTTGTAAAATGCTTAGTAGAAATAACTTAAATGTAAAGACTATCTCTTATTGTAAGAAGTAGAGATAATTATAACTTAGTAGGTAGCTTAAGTAAGTCTAAAGAGATAGAAATAATTACTATTAAGACTTAAGCTAGTTTATTTTCAATACGTAAGATTTTATAACTTTATATTTTTCTAATTTTTTCTGTAATATTAAGCACGTATTATTACTAAAAAAGTTTTAATTACTAACTAGGTGTTGTGTGTAGAAAGCGTGTGCTATTAAGGTCTTTTAGGCAGTAAGTTTCTCTATTAGATTTAGCGTTATAAATATAATATAGTCTTAACTACTTTGCATTTAGCTTATAGTCTTAAGATAGATTAATTTCTTATACTAAGTTTCCAAAAAGAACTAAGTCTTTAGTTTTATTTCTTTATATTATATTTTTTTAGTATTATTTTAGTATTTCTTCTTATTAGCTTTTATGCAATTAGTATAAGTAATAGTATTTTTAGGAAACTAATTTTTAACATTGAACTATATATTTATATAGCAAGTAATTTTGTATAATTTTTTACTTTTTTGAATAAAAGCGTCTGCTATATAAGTAGTATAAGCTTAATAGGAAGTACTTAATTTTGCTTAATAACTAGTTAAAATAGTAAGAAACTTATTTATTTTTAAGTAAATTTTTGTTTATAAAAAGAACTATAAGTAAGCTTTTAACTTAAAGTACTAGTAGCTTTGTAAAGGTATTTATAATTAGTTTATAATTTTTTTTATAGCTTAAGAATTATGTTTAAATAATAAAATTTAGTTAATTCTATACGTTTTTAATAGATGTAAAACTACTTTAGTATAGTTAAGCCTTTTATTAACTAAGTATTTACTTGCTATGCTTTATCTACATATAATATTTTTAGATATGAATTCTATAATTATCTTAAACTAGTTATTTAACAGCGCTTTTACTTTAGGCTAGCTATAAAAGTAGTTTTTTACAACTATAAGAAACTTTTTTTTCAAAATACTAAGGCATATATACTATATTAATAGCAATAGTTTTTCAAATAACAAAACTGTAGGTGTTAGTAAGTATATTAACTTTCTTCTTAGAAGATTGTAGTTAATAGTCTAGGTAAGTTATTAGTCTCTTTTATACTTGCTCTTATATTTCTTTTTACTAGTATTGCTATATTAGTATAAAGTTTACTAAGGAAACTCTTTAGTGTTTGATTTAAGTGTATACGTTTTATACTATAGATATTTTTAAATTTATATAACTTAAAACAGGTTTAATTGCGATATTCTTAAATACTTTCTTAAAAAGTATTTTATTTTAAATAAAGAAATTTAATACTTGCTTCTTTTACGCTAATAGTTCTAATAGTTCTATTTTTACAGAAATTTTAAAGTTAAATAAAAACTAAGCATATTACTTAAGTTTTTTAAAGAACTTTGAATAAAGTATTTTAGCTTATTTTACTAGAACTAGTGTATTTACATTTATAATTATATAGTTAATAAACTCTTTTAGGTCTTTCTTAAGTTCAAGAAAAGGCTTTTAATTCTTAGCTTTTAAATACCTAGACAATACATTTACAACAAAATTTTTTTTTCTAGTATATACTTAATATTAAAGTGTTATAGGATAGTTGTTAATATTTACTTATTTATAACTAATTCTTAATTATTAGTAAATAAATAATTTAGCTAAGTAATAAAAGTTGCAGTATTAGTTTTTATAGTAAAGTAAATACTATAATAATAAGTATAAAACCTCTTTAGAGCTTATATTATAGCTTTATATTTTAACTAAGTAGAGTACTATTACTTCTTTTATAATAACTTTAAAGTGCTTTTAAACTATACTAGGTGTTATTTATTATCTTTTTTAAGTTGCTTTATGCAGGCTCTTAGACTTATACAATCAGTATTAGTTAAAAAAAATATTTTATAGCTTTTAGTGTTAGTATAGTCTAAGTGTGTATGTGTAAGTATATTATATATAACTTATTTTAGTGTATACATTGCTTTGTCTTATGTATTTTCTTATTTAAAAAAGGTATTGTCTTGTAAATACATAAAAAGCAGTTTAGTAGTCTTAGTAAAGTTTTTTATCTATATATAATAATAAACAAATATACTTATAAATAGTTATACTTTTGTTTATTTTTATATAGTAGCTACTTTATATTCTTTTTTATTATTTTTAATTTCGATAGTAACTATAAGACTAACTTTATAGCTTATAACTTTAAGTTTTTTATAAAAAAGTAATACTTCTTTTTTAATATAGTACTTTTTACTTATTTTATATTATCTAGCACTTTGTTTAATTATATAATATACTGAAAGATATAAAATTATATTTCGAGCATTAATTTTTTTTATTATTATTAAATTTTAGTCCTCCGCCTGTAATATTGTTTATAAAAAGTATAATATTAGGCTAGTAGTCTTTTGAATTTTTCTATTATTATTTATTAGAATACAGCTACTAATTTTGTAGCGTTTATAGCTATTATATATAATTATATAAGTTCTACTAGTTCTTAAATTACTGTTATGTTTTTACTTTTAAAATATAGTATAATTTAATTACATTTGAAAATAAATTTATAAGTAAAATAATTTTATGTTTTATAAATATTTTAGATAATTTATTTACTATTAATAGTAAGTTTATATGTTATATAGTAACTATATTTATTTTTTATATATTACTAATTTATTAAATACCTTCATCTTTTTTAGCACTAAGTGCTATAAATTATAATACTGACTATTATACTGTTTCTATGTTTCTTAATTTAGGTAGACGTTAACTATTTCTACTACTTATAATTTTAATACTTTTAAGATAGTAAAATTTTACATTTACTAAGCTTTATATAGTATTATTTATATCTTGTATAGCAGGTATATATGAAGATATATTTCTTACTAACTATTTAAATTGCTATAAGAGAGCTCTTTCTCTATTAAAAAGTATATATATAAATATCTCCTTTTTTATAGGCTAGAGATAATCTCTAATATGTAGTTTACTAATTTGTTTTTTAATAAGCCATTTTTTTTATAAGAAAGTAGTATATTTTAGTTTAAATATTTAATCATATAGCTTTTTATTAGCTTCCTAAATGCTTTTTTAGAAGAGCTATTGTTTTTTAACCTTTTATTTTAATCTTTTTATCTAAATTCTATTAGTATCTCTTACTAAAAAATATTAATAAGTTCAACTCTTTTATCTTGTATTTTATACATGTTATAGAAATAAATTTATATTAAGTAAATTTAAACGATCTTTTTTATAGCAGTCAATAATTTAATTTATATATTATTAAAAAATTTCTTAATCTATAATATCTTATAAAGTTCTTACACTATTTAACTATATAAAGAAATGATTAGTAAATTTAAGTTCATTAGTCTTTTTTCTTACTATTTATATATAGTATGTTAAAGTTGCTAAATTTAGCTGCTAAATTCAACTATGCAGCTTTTTATATATACTTTACAACTACTACTTAAAGTTAACTGCGCAATATCTTAGTAGCTATATATATCTGTATTTTACTTACTATTTCTCTATTTAAAATATTATAAAAGACTTTATTCCTAATTATCTGCGTAGAGTAACTTAGTAATAAATTAAATATAACAAAGACTATATTCTTAGTTCTAGTTCTAAAGAGCACTTAGCACGTAGTTTGTTTAAACATATTATACTATATTATAATTCTTGCGCTTGCACACTAAAGCCCTCCTAGAATAGCTAATTTAGTAATATTAGCAACAATCTTAAAGATAGTTTTAATTGTAACTATTCTTATTTAAATAGAAATATTAAACGCATTTGTAACAAACAAATTATAAATACTATTAGTAGAAGTTACTTTAAGAAATAGCTGTTCTAGTTGATACTAAATTCTTTTATTTAGTATTTTTAATAATTACGTAGCACTTAGTCTTGAAAGAATTTTTTATATTTTACTATTAATTAAGCACTTTAAAAAATTGGTATGCATAATAACCTAGTATTCTAGTAAATTTTTTTAAGTAAAGACTTGCTTATTTTCTTGCTAGACACTTTAGACTTTCTTAGTAGGTATATTGTTTAGTTTATTTATTTGAAAATATCCTCTTTTATACACTTTAAAGCAAGTTTAAGTATTTAATTAATATATTTTTATAACACTATAAGATATATTTCTTACAAGTAATGTAATTAGTAAAGTTTTATTAGTAGGGCGTTTTAAGCTTATAAATTAGTTTAACTAATTAATAGCTAGAGTAAAATCTAAGTGTATTTTAGCGCACTAAGAATTAATAATTATTTTTCTATTTATAATTTTAAGCGTACTTAAGCTATTTATAATACTAATTTTATTCTTAAAAAAGTTATGTAGTTATCTTGAATAGTACTTTACTTTATTAAGTTTAATATAGTAACCTCTTGTACTTCTTGTCTAAGCAGAGCAGTTATAATATAGTTTAGCTAACTTTATATTTTTTTTCTAAATTTAAATTGAAAAGCGCATTTATAAACTGTATAGCTTTCTTCTTTTTTCTTTACTATAAGTAGTTAAGCTTAGCTAGTATACTATTATCGTACTAAATTAATTATAGTAGTTAGATAATTAAAAACAACGTATTATATAACTAACTTGTAAAAAGTATATTTCCTTATATTTTGTTCAATAAAAACTGCATATATATAGGCTATAAGTTATTAATAAAGGTTTTGATTTAATTTATTTCATTACTTTTTTAAGTAATAATATTCTTGCTTAGCTTTTTATATTTCTTTATTTCTTTTTCTTAAAAATAATTAATATTTTAGTAAAAAAAAAAGGCTTTTTCTTTTTTAGCGCGTAGCAGCGTTCGGTTTAAGAATGTTGTGTAAAGCGTTTTCTCTAATTTTTAGGTATAATATTAGTTGAATTAATATTATTAAGCTAATTACTATAATTATCTATAACAAGGTTGTAAATTCATTCTTAAAAACATTATAATTACTAAAAAACATTATTAAAGTAACTTTAAACTTTTAAACTGGTTACTATGTTTACTAAATTAGAGGCTTTACTTGTATAGTTTAAGTCTAGTAAAGACTTTCTACTTATAAACTTTTTAAGTATTATACTAAAGGCTAGTTAATGAAGTACATTATTAGTAATATTATAAAATTCTTAGATTTTTGCCTTTAACTATAATAAGAGATAAGTTAATAGTAGCTATTTGAAAGTTTTTTTTAGACGTTTATGTAGTAGCCTAAAATAGTAAGTTTCTTTGCTAGCTACAATATTTAGTTAAAACTAACTTATTCTATCTACTTAAGAGCGTAGTATAAGTTACAATTTTTAAGCATATATTTTATAATATTACATATATAATAAGAAGTGTTTATTTTTATATTATTTTAATATACTATACTTATCTTATAAAGAAATTCATAGTTTGAATTAGTAATAAACAAACTATTATTTCTCTTGCTTAAGAGTTTAGCAATTATTACTTATATAATAAAGTATATATAGCTAGCAGATTTTTTCAATAGTTTCTTAGTTATAAAGTAGGCTATAAGTATATTAAATAGTAAATAATTTAAGCTTTAGATTATTTAAAGACTTAATAAAGTCTTTTACTTCTAAGTTAATATTTACTAGCTTGTTTATTTTTTTATATACTTTGCTAATCTTAATTGCTTTATTCTTTACTTTTTTAAAAGTAAATATTGTATGCTAGTTAGATAGTATAATCTAGCGTATCTCTATTTTTACATCTTTTTATTTTAGCTAATAAATCTTATCTAGGCTAGTTATCTTCTTATAGTAGAATTTAAGAAAAAAATAAATTAAATCTATTTTAATTATATTCTAAATACTACTATTAAGGGCAGTAAGTATATAATATACAATTGCGTCTTTTTTTATTTGTAGTAAACTTTTAAAATAAATACTTTCTTCTTTTTAAGAGATTAGCTTGTTCCTAATACGCGCATTAGGAATAAAACTTAAAAGTATAGTACTTTACTAGCTCTAGCTAGTTTTATACACATTTATAAATATAAAATTTAAAGTAAAAGTCTTTGCTTGTTTTAATAGTAGTATTTTTATTTTTTTATCACTTTTTTATATTTTCTTGTAACTTAGACTAATGTCTCTCCACATATTTAAGTAAGCATTTTAAAATATAAAAAAGCAATTAGTTTTTCTTAGAGAAATAGTTTAGTAAAATAAAAACTTATATAGTATAATAAATACTTTTATTTAGAGCTTGTCTATTAAAGTCTTTTAAGAATTAAGTAATATTTTTTTTAGTAAAGATTAAAGTACTATGTTTTACTTAAACTATGAACACTACGAAGTTATATATAGGTGTAGCTATAGTATTTATAGACTAAGCTTAATAGTGTTAATAGTAACTTGGGACTAGTAGCTATAGGCCTAGTAAAAGAGAGCGTTTTTCTTTTTTATCTTTAACTTAACTTTCAATTCTTCTTTAATACTTATAGTATAGTAGAAGTTATAAAAGTTTTTTATTTATTTAGTTATTAGTAGTTAGTTAGTAAACTAATGAATAATTTTTGAGTATTTAAAATAAAAATTCCTAAAGTCTTTATAGTGTAAGTAGTTAGTTACGTAGTAATATAATAAACAAAGTTTAGTTCTTTAGAAAAAAATATATATATATATTTTTAAAATCTTTATAGTATTTACTTATTAGAAAGTAGTCATATAAATCTTTGCTACTTATATGCCTTAATTTTTGCTAAGTAGGCTTTACTTTATAGCTATACTATGTTAATTATAAGTATTATCTTTATTTTGCTAAATACATACTTTAAATAAGCGTTTTAAATACATTTAGTTATAATTTTTAAATCTTATTTTTATATTTGCTAAAAAATAACTTTTGCTTTTTATTGTTAACGTATGTAAACCTATTTCTACTTTACTAAATAGGTTACTACTTCTATTTTACTAAATAGGTTACTACTTCTATTTTACTAAGTAGATTTTAAGTTAGTGTTTAAGTATATATAAAACTACCTCTATTTTGCTAGATAGAGTACTACCTCTACTTTACTAAAAAGACTTTTAGTTAGCATTTATTAACGCATATTTTTTTTCTTAATAAATTCTTATTTTTCTTTTAGTTATTATTATCACTAACTTAAGTAACATAGTCTTTAATATAGTCTATAGCAGAAAATACTACTAACCCTCTAAAAGTTTATCTAGTAAAATTCTTTAGAATTCTAGCTTTATTAGTATATTTTTAAGTTTTATATTTATATAAAATTCTAAAAATCTTGTAATAATTATGCACTAGTTTCTTTATATACTAAGTAGTAGAGTATGTTCTTATAGGCTTTACTATTTATATAAGTATTAGAGTGTATAATAATTTACTTTTATAATAGCAAGAGATTACTTGCAACTAGATCATACAAAAACAAAGTTAGTAAAATAATAATTTTATTATAAGTTAATATAAAAGACTGTTAGTAAAAATAGACGCCAATTTAATTATACAGTACAGGAGCTTAGCTATAAAGTAAATAAATAATAAATGCTATCCTCTTTTTATAATATATAAAAGAGGCTATATACCTTAAAGTTACGTAGTTAAGTACTAACTTAGTGTGTAGTAGGGTATTACCTTATGCAACAGCATAGTAATATACTAGAAAAGTCTTTTCGAAGTATTACTAATACTCTTCATTAATTTTAACAAAAAAAAAGCTTTTTTATTCACTTATAAACTTAAAAAAGGTTATTTTATAAAGATCTTAAATAAATTAAGAAGACTACTTAATAAAGAATTTACTAGAAAACTTAAAAAGACAAATTTACGTCTATTAAAAGAAAATAGTCTAGATCTTTCTATTAGAAGCTTACAAGGCTTTCTTAAAAAAGAGAACTATTCTATTAATATTTTTAAAATATAGACGCCTTTAGACGCTAAACAGGCCTATAATTATTATATTTACGCTAAGCAAATAGTTAAAAACCTTAAAAGTATAAAATTTAATTATGTTATATTTTAAAACAAGTCTACTATTAAGTAAAGGCATAGTGCTAAGATAGAATACTATTTTTTACGTTAAAAAAAAGAGTTAGAAGGAAAATAATTTCTACTACTAATATAAGTAAGTTTAAAAAAAAGCTAATTAACTAAGAAAGGACTTTAATAGATCTACTATTTTTCTATTACTTTAATTTCTTTTTAGCAGGTTTACTAATCTAGTTATAGGTTAATATATTTTTATTCTAAGCTTAGGTAGTAATTTAGATACGTAGTAGATTTAATTTATTTTTAAGGTATTAAAGGTAGTAAATTCGAACGGTGAGTGGATAAGGTCCACGCGCTAAGCGCTCGGAGCAGAAAAGCTCAGACCACCGAGCGAAATCAGGGTCAAAAAACTTCTTACTTATATACAATAATATATATATATACTTATAAATTATTACACTGCTCTTTTATTTTTGCATAGTATCTAGTTTAAAATCTTCTTAAGTTTCTTTTAGTTTAAATAGTAACTTAAAAATTCAGCTTTATAGCCTACAACTTTAAGTCTTTCTATAAGAAAGTAATACTTTTTTTTTAATATAGTACTTTTAGCTTAGTTTATATTAGCTAGCACTTTTTCTAATTGCATAATATACTTATAAATATATTATTATATTCTTAGCATTAATTCTCTTCTACTATAGTTAGTCCTTCGTTCTTTGCACGTAATATTGTTATTCAAGGGCATATTATTAAGCTAGTAGTTTCTTAGTAATTTTATTATTATTTTTTAAAATACAACTATAACTTTAATAGCGCCTATAACTATTATGTATAGTAATTTAAGTTCTACTAGTGTTTAAAAGGCTATTATATCTATGCTTTCTAGATGTAGTGTAATCTAATTATATCTTAGAAAATAAGTTTATAGTTAAAATAATTTTATATTCTATAAATCTTTTAGAGAACTTATCTCCTATTAGTAGTAAATATAGATTTTATATAGTAACTGTATTTATCTTTTATATATTACTAATCTATTAAACACCTTTGTTCTTCTTTAGCAGTAGGTGCTAAAGGTTATAATACTAACTATAATTTTATATCTATATTTCTTAATGTAAGTAGATGTTAACTATATATACTACTAGTAATCCTAATATTTTTAAAATAGCAAAGCTTTACACTTGCTAAGCTTTATATATTATTATATGTATCTTATATAGCAGGTATATATTGAGATAAACTCTTCCTTACTTTTAAAATTGCTATAAGAGAGCTTTATCTTTTTTAAAGAGAATGTATATAAATATATCTTCCTTATAGGCTAGAAATAATCTTAAACTTATAGTTTGCTAATCTTTTCTTTATTAAGTCTTGTTATTTATAAGAAAGTATTATATTTTAGTTTAAATAAATAATTGTACAGCTCTTTTTTAGCTTTACAATTGCTATTTTAAAGAAGCTAGGCTAGTAAGTAGGTTGCATTAGGGTTGCTTATATAGGTTGTTAAATATCTTAGCAAATACTAGTCTAAATTAAGTAATTCTTAGTTTGTTAAAAAAATACAGTCTAGCTTTTAATAACTACTTCATAAAGTTATTCTGCTACTTTTATACTACGCTAGCTAGAGCTAAAAAAAAATAGTGCAAACTTAGGGCAACCTACGCTACAACTTACAAAAACATAAGTTATTAAGAAACTTTTTTAATATATAAGTTATTAAAAAATTTTATACTACAAAAAGTGTTAGTTACGTAAAAGTAAAAAATTAAATAAGAAATTTTTAAATCTAGACTAATATCAACTAAAATATTATAAAGTCTAAAAAGTCTATATTGTCACCTAAGAGAAGCTGTTGTTTTTTAGCTTTTTCTTTCTAATCTTTTTGTCTTAGTTCTATTAGTATCACTTAACAAGAGATATAAATAGCTTATACTTTCTTATTTACTATCTTATATATTATATAGAGATAATTTTCTTGTTAAGTAAATTAAAAAAAAATTGTTTTACAATAGTTAATAATTTAGTTTACATCTAATTAGAAATTTGCTAAGCCTATAATTTTTTGTAAGGTTCTGAGACTACCTAACTTTGTAATTAAATACTTAGTTTACCTAACTTATTTAGTTTTTTTTACTACTGTTTATATATAGCATGTTAAAGTTGCTAAATTTAACTATTAATTTTTACTATGCACCTTTTTGTATATACTTTACTATAGCTACTTTAAATTTGCTATTTACTATATTAGTAATTGCATGTACTAATATATTACTTACTATTTCTTTATTTTAGCTTTTGTCTAAGGCTTTATTCTTAATTACTTAAGTAAAGTAATCAAGAGATAAATTAGACATATTAAAGACTATATTTTTAATACTATTTTAAAAAAAAACTTAGTATGTAATTTATTTAAATATATTATACTATATTGCTATCTTTGCGTATACGCACTAAGTCTCTCCTAGAATTGTAAACTTAGTTATATTAGTAATAGTTCTGAATATAGTTCTTAAAGTAAATGCCTCTATTTATATTAGTTTATTAAACGTAGTACTAAAAAGATAACTATATATGCTATTAGCTAAAGTAATACTAAGATATAGCTGCTCTAGTCTGTGCTTTGTTATTCTATACAGTATTTTAAACGCTTACATAATACTAAGTCTTTAAATATTTATTTGTGCTTTAGTGTTAATTAGGCAATTTAAAAAGAAGTTATTTATAAAAACTTAATATTCTAGTAGGTCTATTTTAGTAATAACTTACCTATTTCTTTACTAGGCTCTTTAGACTTCCTTAGTAGGTATATTATCTACTTATTTAATCTAGAAATTGCTTTTTTTATACACCTTATACTAAGTTTACGCATTTAATTAATACGCATTTATTATATTATAATACGCATTCTTAATAAGTAACATAATTAGTAAAGTTTTTTAGTAAATTATACTAGGTACGTGAGTTAGTCTAGCTAATTAGCAGCTAAAATAAATTTTAAGTGCGCTAAATTACATCTGAATTTTGTAGTTTCTTAAATAATTATAATATCAAATGTAAATAAGCCATCTGCAATACTAATATCAATATTAAAAAAGTTACAAAGTTATTTTTAGATATTTTTTTATTTTATAAGGTTAAGTATAGTAACTTCTAATACCTTCTATCTAAGTAAGGTAGTTGTAATATAGTATAGCTGTCCTTATATTATCTCTTTTAACTCTAAGATAAAAAGTATATCTATATACTTAATAGTTTTTTTTTGTCTTTGCTATAGGTGCTTTAGATTAGCTAATATCCTGTTATCTTACTAAGATAACTATAGCAACTTAAAAACTTAAAATAGCATATTATAAAGCTAACTTATAAAAAATATGTTTTTTTTTCTATTTTTTTTTAAGGAAACTGCATATTTTCAAGCTATAAGTTAAGAATTAAAGTATTTTTTTAAATTATTTAATAACTTTTTTAGGTGCTTATATTTCTACTTAACCTTTCTTATTTTTTTACTTTTCTAACCTAGATACGTTTAATATCTTAGTAGATGAAAAAGCCTTTTCTTTTTTAGCATAAAGTAGTATTTAACTTAAAGAATATTATACAAAGCGTTTTCTCTGCCTTTTAGTATAATATCAGTAGCATTAATATTATTAAGCTTATTAATATATTTGCTTATAGCAAAATTATAAAATTATTTCTAAAACTATTAGAACTACTAAAAAAAATTATTGTAGTAACCTTAGTTTATTAAACTAGTTACTATGTTTATAGCGCTAGAGGCTTTTCCTCTAAACCTTAAGCTTAGTTAAAAGTTTCTTCTAGTAAACTTCTTAAGTATTACACTAAAAGCTAGTTGATTAATTACATTGTTAGTAATGCTGTAAAACTCTTAGATCTTTACCTTTACTTATAGTAAAACTTAGTTTAATAGCAGCTGTCTTAAAATTTCTTTTCAATATTTAAATTCATTTTTTAAAGTGTTAAAGGTAGTAGTTGTTATTATTGTAGTTAAAATAAGGTTCTAAAAAAGTAAAAAGCAGCTACTTTCTACTAATAATTATAAAAGTTAAAAGAAGATTATATATAGTTAATAAGATTTAAATAGTTAGTATATAAGTTCTAAAAGAAAGCTTAGACTACTAAGTAATAATTAAAGTTAAAAAATTTGCTAAAGTACTAAAAAACAACACTAGTTAAAACCTGTCTAATAGCAATTGCTAGCCTATAGCTAACAACAGGATTATGGTAGAATTGCAATAAAATCAAAATATAATATAATAAAGAAGGAAAAAGACATATACGTACTACAGCAAAAGCCTACAATACTTTATAAAGCTTAAGCTACTATTTCTTACCTACTACTTTTTACCTTTTAAATAGCATTGTATATAAACAATTTGTATATAAACAATTTGTATATAAACAATTTGTATATAATATCTATAATAGCATACAACCTTTATAACAAGTATCTCCTTAACCTTAACTCTTATTTAAAAATAAGAATCTTTCTTATTATACGCCTAGCCCTTAAACTAGTCTAGCTTACGCTAATTATACAAACACCTAAGTTAATTAAGTATTTATAAACTTAGCCTTTCTAAAATTTTATAATTATATTCTTTATAAATAATTCTAAAATCTGTCATATCTCTATATATATAAAAAATATTAAGCTTTAACTTAGCTAGTTATGAAAAGAATACAAGATTAATAAAGTGTTTACTAAGACTATGCTAGTGCATAAAGTAATACCATAATATATACTAAGTTAGTGCTTAATCAAGTAATATTAAAGTAAAAAGCCTCTTCTGTATATTATAAAAAGAGACACTATTTATTATTTATTTACTTTACAGCTAAGCTCCTGCACTATACTATTAAATAGGCGTCTTTTTCTACTAATAATCTTTTACACTTAACTTATAATAAAATTATTATCTTACTAACTATATTTTTATATAATTTAGTCTCTAGTAATCTCTTGCTCTTCTAGTAGTATATCTTTATATACTTTAATACTTTTCACAAATAGTAAAGCTTATAAAAATATACTTTACTACTTAGTATAAAAGAAAAACTAGTACATATTTATTATAAAAATTTTCTAATCTTATATAAGTATAGAACTAAGAAAAATACTAAAAAAACTAGAATTTTAAGAAATTTTACTAGATATACTTTTAAAAGATTAGAACTATCTTCTACTATAAACTATGTAAAAATCTATATTACTTAAGTTAGCACTAATAATACTTGAAAGAAAAAGAAAAATATACTTATATAATAAATATACGTTAATAAATGCTAACTTAAAGTCTGTTTAGCAAAATAAAGGTAGTAAACTATTTAGCAAGATAAAAGTAGTTTTATATATACTTAAACCCTAACTTAAAGTCTACTTAGTAAAAAAAAAGTAGTAACTTATCTAGCAAAATAGAGATAGGCTTATATACGTTAATAATAAAGAGTAAATGTTTTATTTAGTAAAAATTAAAATAAGACTAAAAGCTTATACTTAATTATGTTTAAAACGCTAATTTAAATTATTTATCTAGCAATATAAAGACGTTACTAATAATTAAGATAGCATAGCTATAAATTAGAGCTTACGTAGCAAAAATTAAGGTACTAAAAAAGTAAAATTTTTTTAACTACGACTAATGAGTAAAAACTACAAAAGTTTTAAGAATTAATATTTAATTTTATTTAAGAACTAACCTTTATCTACTATCTTACTAACTAACTTTAAATACTACAAAAACTTTAAAAATAAATATTTTGTTTTTTTTAAAAACTAAACTTTGTTTCTTTGTTTACTAACTAACTACTAACGAGTATCTAATCAAATTTTTTATAAGTTCTACTATACTATAGATATTAAAGAAGGATTAAAACTTAGGTTAAGAACAAGAAGACAAAACGCTTTCTTCTACTAGGCCTACAGCTGCTAGTCCTAAGTTACTATTAACACTATTAATTTTAGTCATTAATACTATATCTACACTTGTATACAACGTAGTGTTGCCTATAATTTAACTAAGGCATAGTGCCTTAGTCTTTACTAAAAAATATATTACTAAACTTCTAAAAGACTTTAATAGTTAAGCTAATAATAAAAGTATTTATAATACTATGTAAGTCTCTATCCTACTAGACTATTTTTTTTTATAAAGATTAAGTGCTTTCTTATATTCTAAAATATTTACTTAGATATATAGAAAGAGATTAGTCTAAGTTACAAGAAAAGATAAAAGAGTAGTAGAAAAACAAAAATACTACTATAAAAATAATCAAACTCTTTTACTTTAAAGCTTACTTTTATAAATATATATACAACTAGCTAGGGCTAGTAAAGTACTAAGCTTATTTTACTTCTCCTACTAATGCGTATATAAAGAATAAGCAAATTTCTTTAAAAATAATATTTCGTTCTTTTAAAGTTTACTATAAATAAATAAATAGGTAGTTATATATTATATACTTACTACTTTTAATCGTAATAACTAGAAGATATATAAGTTAGATTGAATTTCTTTTTTCTCTTAATCATACTATAAAAGGATAACTAGCCTAGATACGATGAATTAGCTAAAATAATAAGGCGTAAATAGAGAAATTTGCTAGATTATACTATTTAAATAGCGTGCAACATTTACTTGTAAAAGAGTAAAGAAAGTAGTAGTTAAAATTAGTAAAGTATTTAAAAAAATAAGCATGCTAGAAGATATTCAGTTAGAAGCAAAAGACTTTATAAAGTTTTTAGGCTAGCTTTAGCTTTTTAAGACAACCTTTTAATGTAACTATACATTTTATAAACACCTTTTTAGTGAAGAAAAATCTATTATAAATAATAAGTATCTAGGCTTATACCCCCTTATTAAGTATTGTTAGCACGCAATTAGTGTGTTACATGCTTAGACAAAAACAAACATACGTAATATCTTTTTAACTAACTATTTTAACTAATAACTATTTACTAATAACTACAACTTTTATTATTTTAATTACTATTCTAGCAGTATTACAGTTGCAGCGTTTCTAGTATACACTTATACTTAGATATAAATATACAATAACAGCATTACTATTTAAGCATAGCTTTTTTATTTCTAAAAGTGACTTACAAAAATCTCTTGCTTATTAGTTTATTTTAGCTACTTAATAGCTATTTTAACACACTTCTACTCCTTATAAAGCTACTACAAAGTCTTTTTACTAAGGTTACATTCGCGTAAAAGAAGATTAGTAAGATAATACACTATTACTATACTTAAACTATTAATATGCGCAATGTATTTAATAAACTTACTACTAAATAAGCTATTAATAACCTTTATTATAACCTTAACATCTATAATACAAATTGCATTAATAAAGTGTTAATAAATAATAAAATTTAACTTCTACGTCTGCTTAATTATTATAGAAGCTACTGCTAACAGCTCCTTTTTAACTAACTAGGAAGGCCGCTTAATAAAAGTAAACGCAGGCTTTATAATTTACTACTATAGCTTTATATATAGTAACTTAGTAAAGTTTAACTTTACTTAATATAAGCTATTAGTTTCTGTGTTAAACAAGAAGAAAAATAGTCTAAGTATTATATTATTTATATCTAAGTTATTTATATATAGTACTATATAGTATAAGAAATTCTAAAGCTAAGAAGTAGTAGGTAGAAAGCTTTTATAAAGTATTGCAGGCTCTCGCTGCGGTAACATACGTGTTCTTACTTTCCTCTACCTCCTCTACCTCTATTACAATCTTGTTGCTAGCTATAAGCTAGCAATTGCTATTCAATATGTTTTAATTAGTGTTGCTTTTTAGTACTTTTTAGTAAATTTTTTAACTTTAATTTTACTTTGTAGTCTAAGCTTTTTTACTTTAAGCGCTTAGCGCGTAAACCTTATCTACTTACTATTTAAATTTTATTAACTATATATAATCTTTTCTTAACTTTTGCAACTAATTAGTAAAGAGTAGCTACTTTTTACTTTTTTAAAAAACCTAATATAACTACAACAACAACTACTACCTTTAATACAGAGGGGTGACAAAATAAGAAAGAAATTAAAAAATTTCTTGTTTTCAAAGCTTTATAATTCTATAAGTAGAAGAGTTATACCAAAAAGAGTTAGTGATTTAAAAAGCTAAGAACTTCCTCTTTGAGATGATATGCTTAGTGAGCTGCTTAGTCAGCAAGATTGACCCTACAATCTCGCTCAAATTAAGAGACTAAAAAATGTTAAAATGAATTTTAGTATAACTTTTTTTAGAACGTGTAAAAATTGCTAATAAAAAACTATGTTTATTAAGGTTACGTAAGCAGTATGTAAGCAGGTTATAGAGGGTAGTATCTTAATTACTTCAAGTATAATCAAAGGGTGTTAGAAATAGAGGTTCCGTATATAAGCGCTAATTACGTAATATATTAGTAATCTTAAAGTATACTAAGTCTATTTACTTTTTTCAACTCAGTTTCTCTATAGCATTTTCTTTATAGCTTATAGTTTATCCTATTTTAGATAGTAAGTTAATAGTATATATATATTATATAAGCTTATTACCTTATATAGTAACATACTAAAAAATCCTTTTAAAAGTATTAGTAAGTACATTAGATTAAATTATATAAAAAAAGAAGCCTTTTTATTACCTTTTGCGCTTAAACTAGGCTGTTGTACTAAGATCTTTTACAATGTTTAAAAACTACTTAATATAAACCTTATTAAAATTACTAGAAAATTAAACAAAAACTTAAAAAAGTAAAATAAATATAAATTTCTTATAAGAATATTATAGAACTTGCTTAAACAAAATATCTATATCGGGAAAAATTTAAAGAAAAAGCTCCCTTTAAACATAAGAGACACCTTAGAATTATTATAATTATACTAAGTAGAAACTTATAAAACTTTAAAATTTAGACTTAGAATTAGTTCTATATTAATATAAGTTGACTTTTAAGCAATAGGATATTTAACATAACAAAATAACAATACTATAAGAGAGTTAGATTCTACTAAAAGTATTTAATAGTTATACTTTACACTAGCAATAGTAATACTGAGCTACAAGGGAAGCTTTAGGCTAGCTTACTAAGTGTTTTTAAGCTTTTTTATAATATTATCTACATAAATCTTAAGAATAAGCCTTTAATTATAACTAGGTAGTTTTGTATAGTACTACGCTACAACTCTTCCACTAAGGAGATTAACTAGTCTTGTTTAATAATTTATATTTTTAGCGATTTTTATACGTTTACAAAAAAGTAATACAGAAATTTATTTTAATATTTTTTTCTCTCTTGATTTGGGCGGAATTGCAGAGGCGGCCGTGCTGACTAAGCAGCTTGCTAAGCAGTGTAACCTAAAGAGAAAGCTCTTGGCTTTTCAATTCACTAACTCTTTTCGGTATTGCCCTTCTACTCATAGAACTATAAAGCTTTAAAAATAATAACTTTTTTGATTTCTTTTTTATTTTGTCACCCCTCTGTACTTTAAAAATAAACAAAGTTTTTAGGTAATTTAAAGCTTAGATTACTTACTATCAATATCCCTATAGCTTACCTTATAACTAATAAGCTTTTAAAAAAACTTACTAACTATATATACTTTGTTATATAAGCAATAAATGATAAACTCTTAAGTAAAAAAAATAAGAGTTTTCTTATTACTAATACATAGAAGAACTTCTAAATAAGAAAAGTATAGTATACTTAAATAATATAAAAATAACACTTTTATTATATATATAATACTATAGAATAACGTACTTTATAAGTTTGTACACGAGGGTAGCTGCTTTTCACTTTTTTTGGAAACCCCATTTTGACTACAACAACAACCACCACCTTTGACACCTTAAAAATAAATAAGTTTGTACACTACACACGTTTGTGCACTACTTTTGCTAAGCCTCTACTAACTTTACTTCTATACGTAATGCTTTAACAACAACACTAGATAAAGCCTTTTAATAAGTATTAAATATAAACTACCCTTTAAGCTTTTAAACAAAACGCAACACTCTCTTTATAACGCGCTATAGCTATTTATAAAGTTACTTATATAATACTAAGCTACTAACACATAAGATAAACTTTATAAGCAAATTACTAGCCAAAATTAAGAAATTTAACAAAAACTAAAAAGGGCGTAGTTATTGAGTATATACTTAACTTTATTTTACGTAGATTCTCTCTTAAGCTTATAACTATAGCTAATATAGCTAATTCTTTACGCGTAAAGCACAATCTAGGCTAAGTTAGCTTAAACTAGCTTAGTATACTAGTTGTGTACTACTCTAAGTTTACAATAAAGTTTATTAATAAGTATAATTATAAGAAAGCACTTTGTAAAGATTTTAAAGTTATCTAAAGCTAGTTTTGCCTAGTAGCTAATATAAAAGCTAGGTATAGTATTTAAAATAAAAACACGAATAACTTTAATAAGTTAGGCTTTATAATAAGCTAAATATTAACTAAAGCAGTTATTACAGCTTTAAAGAGACAAGAAAGGCTAAAAGTAATATAGCAAGGTAATAGAAAGTAGATAATAGTTATCTAAAGTATAAACATAATAAAGTAGGCTATTTTATTTTTTTTTATTTTTAAAGGCTGCTATTAGCTCTCTACTTAGTATAAAAAAGAGAAGTTACCTTAGAACTAAGTTATTGCAGTCTTTGAGAACAGCTAAATAATAAATAAGCTTAAGCTATAGTAGTTAAAGCACTTTAATAAGTATATAAAAAAAAGAGGTATAGGCGATTATTAGCTCTTTAATATTAATAGCTATAAGAGCTATAACTTGCTTAATTTCTAGTAGTACTATAAAAAAAATTATTACTCTCTATATGCCTTTACACTTATTACACCTTTTATAGCTTTTTAATATAAAATATTTTGCCTTCTTAAAAAAGCGCATAGGCGTTAAGCTAAAGGTTTTATACGTGACTAAATTACTTATATTAGAAAACTTAAGTTTCTACTATACTTCATACGCGATTATAATATAGTAATTACTTTTAGTAATATTGAAAAAGAGTTTTAAAGCGGTAAATTATTTTTATTTAACCTAAAATAAGTTATAATAGCCCTTAATATTTAGTTACATGCTTTATTACTACTACTACTTATTAATACTAAGTCTTAGTAGTTATAAATCTTAAGCAATACTCTTAAACTAAAATTATAATTAATACTTATTAAAAAAAAAATTAGAAGTATGTAAATAGCTTACTGACGTCTATAGTAAAGGCCTTTAAAAGAGTCTTAAAGAAATTAGTAATTATTATATATAAGCTAGTATTAGTGTAAAAAAAGATTATAAAGCTTTAAGTAGCAAGCAAAGCTACTATGTAACATAAATTATATTAAAAAAAGTAAGTTCAGGCAGAAAAAACTTTAATAGTTAAGAATAGAGCTTATTTAACTACTATAAAAGAGTATAGGGCACGTAGTAATAGAAAGAAGGTAAAGAAGTAAGTACGCGCTAAAGGAGGTAAGCTAACTTAAAGGCACTATAAACAGTGTAATTAGACTAGGTATAACGCGTGTACTTTTATTTATTTTTAAGGTGTCAAAGGCGGTGGTTGTTGTTGTAGTCAAAATAGGGTTTCCAAAAAAAGTAAAAAGCAGCTACTCTCTACTAATTAGTCGCAAAAGTCAAAAAAAAGATTGTGTGTAGTCAAACAGTAGGTAGATAAAGTCTACGCGCTAAGCGCTTAGAGCAGAAAAGCTTAGACTACTAAGCAAAAATTAGGGTTAAAAAAATTTACTAAAGGTACTAAAAAGCAACACTAATTAAAACGTGTTTAACAGTAATTGCTAGCTTATAGCTAGCAACAAGATTGCGATAGAGATAGAGGAGGAAAGTAAGAATATATACGTTACTATAGCAGGAGCCTGTAATACTTTTTTATAAAAGCTTTCTACCTGCTGCTTTTTACTTTTAGAGTTTTCTACACTACATAGTACCGCATACAAACAACTTATATATAAATAATACAATGCTTAGATTGTTTTTTTCTTTTTTTAACATAAAATACTAAGTTACTATACTAGAAGCTATAGTAGTAGATTACAAAGCTAGCGTTTACTATTATTAAGTAGCTACCTCTGTTAGTTAAAAAGGAGCTAGTAGTAATAGTTCTTATAGTAGTTAAGTTAGTACAAAGGTTAAAATATAACTATAGTTAAGATATTTTTAATGCGTTTAGTATTATAAATGTTAAGGTTACAACAAGAACTGTAAAAGGCTAGTTTAGCTAGTATACTATATATACTACGCATATTAATAGTTTAAGTATAGTAAAAGTATATTACTTTAGTAATCTCTTCTTGTGCAAATACAACCTTAGCAAAAAGACTTAAGAGTAGCCTTACAAATAGTAAAGGCGTGTTAAAACAGCTATTAAGTAGCTAGGATAAACTAATAAGTAGAAGAATTTTGTAAGTTGCCTTTAGAGATAGGAGAGCTATGCATAGATAGTAATGCTGTTGTTATTTATTTATATCTAAGAATAAGCACTAAACGCTGTAACTACAACACTGCTAGGATAGCGATTGGACAATAGAAGTTGCGGTTAGCAGTAAATAGTTAGCAGTAAATAGTTAGCAGTAAAAAGTTATTAGTTAAGAGGGTTAGTTAGAGAGATATCGCGCATCTTTGTTTTTATTTAAACATGCGATACACTAATTGCGTGCCAGCAATGCTAAACAAGGGGGCATAAGCCCGAAGCAATAAATCTTTTTTTACCAAAAAGGTGTCTACAAAATGTGTAGTCACATCAAAAGGTTGTCTTAAAAGGCCGAAGCCAATAACGCGTGTACGTGTAAGCAAGCAGTAAAAGTAGACTTTAAATAATATCTTGTATTGTATTACTCTATATAGGGCCAAAGTAGGCTGTTTTGCGCTAGAATAGGGTGGTTTTAGTAGGGGCTTAGCAAAAGTAGTGCACGAACCTGTGTAGTGCACAAACCCGTGAGGTACGTTACGCACTAAGGTCCTCCTAAGATTATAGATCCAGTAACATTAGCAATAATCTTAAATATAGTTCTAATGGTAACTGTTTCTATTTATAAATATACATTAAATACTGTTTTAATAAATCGACTATAGGTTCTATTAGCTAAAGTAATACTAGGAAATAGCTGTCCTAGTCTATGTTCTATTATTTTATATAGTATCTTTAATGCCTGTGCATCACTAAGTCCTAAAATATCTCTTTATGCTTTAGTGTTGATTAAGCACTTTAAGGAATTACTATTAATAGTAACTTAGTATTCTCGTAAGTCTGTTTAAGCGAAGACTTGTTTACTTCTTTGCTAGACTCTTTAAACTTCCTTAGTAAGTATGTTGTCTAGCTTATTAACTTAAAAATATCTTTTTTCATGCGCCTTATGTTGTATTCAAGTATTTAATTTATATATATTTATTGTATTGCAATATAGGCTTGTAATAGTTAGTATATTTAGTAAGATTTTATCAGTAGAGTATTCTTAGCTTGTGCACTAGTTTAGCTAATTAGCAGCTAGAACAGATTCTAGGTGCACTAAATTATACTTAAATTCTGTAATTTCTCTACTAGTCATAACGTTAAGCGTTTCTATGCTATCTACAAAACTAATATTATTATCTAGAGGATTGCGTAGTTGTTTTTAAATGTTATCTTACTTTATAAAGTTAAAAACAGAAGCTTCTTGCACTTCTCATCTAAGCAGAGTAGTTACAATGTAATTTAGCTAACTTTATATTATTCTTTTTAAACTTAAAATTAAGAAGCGTATTTAGAAACTTTATAGCCTGTTTCTTTCGCCCTTACAGTAGGTGCTCTAGATTAGCTAATATGTTACTTTCTTGCTAAGATAACTATAGCAGGCAGATAATTAAAAATAGTGTATTATAAGGCGAATCTGTAAAGGTATTTTACTCTATATTTCTTTCTATAGAACCTATATTTCTATAGGCTGCAAGTTAGGAATTAGAGCATTACTTTAAATTATTCAATTGCTTTCTTAAATGTTTATATTCTTGCTTAGCCTTCCTCTTTTCTTTATTCCTCTATCTTAGACACAATTAATATTCTTGTAAAAAAAAGAGCTTTTTCTCTTTAAGCATGTAACAGTATTAAATTTAGAAATGTTATGTAATATGTTCTGCCCGCCTTCTAATATAATATTAGCAGCATTAATATTATTAAATCTATTGAGATATTCGTCTACAGCAGGCTTACATAGCTATTTCTAGAACTATTAGAACTGCTTAAGAATACTATTGTAGTAACTTTAGTTTATTAAGCTAGTTACTATATTTACTAATATAGAAGCTTTACTCTTATACATTAAGCCTAGATAAGAGTTTTTACTTGTCAACTTTTTAAATACTACACTAGGGGCTAGTTAATTAAGTACGTTGTTAGTAATGTTATGGAACTCCTAGATCTTTGCCTTTAACTATAATAAGACTTAGGTTAATAGTAACTATTTTAGGATTTCTCTTAGACGTTTATGTAGTGGCCTAAAGTAGTAAGTTCTTTTTCTAGCCGCAGTATTTTAGTTAAAACTAACTTATCTTACCTGCTTTAGGGCGTAGTATAGCTTATAATCTTTGAGCATATACTCTATAATATTACATATATAATAAAGGGGGTTTGACTTTATGTTATTCAAATATACTATACTTATTTTGTTTAAAAGTCTTCTTTTTGTATTAGTAATAAAAAACTATTTTTTCTTTTACTTAGGAGTTTAGCATTTGATACTTATGTAATAAAAAAAGGCGTAATTAGCGAGTTTTTCTAAGAGTTTTTAGACTGTAGAGGAAGTTATATGCATACTAATAGTAGATAATTTAAGCTTTAGATTGCCTAGAGACTTAATAAAGTCTTTTACTTCTAGTTTAATATTTACTAGCGTGCTTATTTTTTTATATGCTTTGCTAATTTCTACTATTACTTCTCTTACTCTTTAAGGGTAAATGTTGTACGCTATTTGAATAGCATATTCTAGCGTATCTCTGCATCTGCGCTTTTGTGTTCTAGCTAATAAATTTTATTTGAATTTGTTATCTTCTTGTAGTAGAATTTAAAAAAAGAATAGATTAAATCTAGTTTATAAATCTTCTACTTATTACTATTAGAAGTAGTAAGTATATAGTATATAACTACTTCTTTGTCTATTTGTAGAAAACTTTAAAAAGAAGAGAATAATTCTTTCTTTTTAAGGGATTTGCTTATTCTTAATGCAAGCATTAGTAATAGAAGTAGAATAAGTATAATACTTTACTAAGCCTAGCTAGTGTTATATATATTTATAGATATAAGCTTAAAGGTAAAAATGTTTACTTATTCTAATAGTAGTATTTTTGTTTTTCTACTACTTTTTTATATTTGCTTATAACTTAGACTAATTCTTTTTTATATACTTTAGTAAACATTTTAAAATACAAGAGAGCAATCAATCTTTGTTAAAAAGATAGTCTAGTAGAACAGAAACTCTTATAGTATTATAGATACCTTTATTATTAGTTTGTTAGGTAAAGTTTTCTAGAAATTCTATAATATTTTTTCTAGTAAAGACTAAAGTACTGTGTTTTAGTTATACTATAAACAACACTAAGTTGTACATAAGTGTAGTTTAGTATTAATAACTAAGCTTAATAGTGTTAATAGTAACTTAGGACTAGCAGTTATAGACCTAGCAGAAGAAAGCGTCTTGCCTTCTTATCTTTAACTTAACTTTTAATTCCCTTTTTACATTTATAGTATAGTAGAACTTATAAAAGTCTTTTGTTTACATAGTTATTAGTAGTTAGTTGTTAATATAGCAGACAGAGTTTAGTTTTTAAAAGACATAAATTTTTTTTTTTAAAGTTTTTGTAGTAAGTGCTTAATTAGAAGTAAATGTATAGATCTTTATCTTTTTAATACTTGAATTTCTGCTAAGTAGGCTATAATTTATAATTATGCTATCTTAATTAGTAGTAACGTTTCTATTTTGCTCGATAGATATCTTATATTAGCGTTTTAGACATATTTAGTTGTAAGTCTCTAGTCTTATTTTAATTTTTACAAGATAAAACCTTTACTTCTTATTATTAACGCATATAAGCTTGTCTTTATTGTACTTAATAAATTACTACTTCTAATTTGCCAAGTAAACTTTAGATTAGCGTTTAAATATATATCAAACTACTTTTATTTTACTAAATAGTTTACTACCTCTATTTTAATAGACAAACTTTAAGTTAGCATTTATTAACACATGCTTATTTTATAAGTTAATTTTTAATTTTTCTCTTAGTTGTTGTTATTGCTAACTTAGGTAATAAAAGTCCTTAACACAGTCTATAGTAAAGGATAGTGCTAACCCCCTAAAAGTATATCTAGTAGTAATTCTAAAATATTTAGCAATTAGTAAAGTTATAAAGTTATTTTTGTAATAATTGTGCACTAATTCCTTTGTGCACTTAGTAGTAAAGTATATCTTTTTAGGCTTTGCTATTTGTATAGGTGTTAGAGTGTATAAACACATACTGCTACAAGGGCAGAAGATTACTAGAGACTAGATTATGTAAGAACAAAGTTAGTAAGATAATAATCTTATTGTAGGTTAAGTATAACGACTATTAGTAGAAGAAGAAGCCTATTTGATAGTACAGTACAGGAGCTCAGCTGTGGAGTGAGCAAATAATGCCCCCCCCCCCTCCGTTCTGTGAGATACAGAACAGGTTATATACCTTAGGATTAGGTAGTTAAGCACTAACCTAGTGTGCAGTTAGGTATCACCCTGTGCACCGGCACACTATAAGATTATCCTTACTAAACTACTTCTAAATTAGTTTAGCTTTTTGGTCAAGTAGAGCACTAAAGAACTTAAAGCTACACTGACGTTTGTAATAGAGAACCTCAAAAAAGTATATAGTAATTCTAGCAATTACCTTTTTGCCTTCTTTATCCTTTGTATTTAGAAGCCTAACAGAGACATTTAGATTTGTTTTAATTATTGCAAACTTAACGCAATTACTTAAAAAGACTTATATCTAATCCCGCGTATTGATAAGTTATTAGCTTGCACGTATAGAGCCTAGTTCTCTACTAAGTTAGACATACGCGCGGCTTTTAAAAAACCAGGATAGACCTAGACTTTAAGAAGTACACTACTTTTTTTTGTTTTTTTGCAGTTTAACGTCCTTTCTCAGCCTAAGGCTATATAACAAGTGCAGGCTGAGGCCTGCGGGTATCTTCGTAGGTTTGTATTCTAAGTTATATATATAGAGGGGGTTATCTAAATACAGGTGAGGCTCTTAGCCTATTAGTAGAGGAGGAGGAGGAGGAGGAGGAGGAGGCTATATATAGAGCTCGGTCGCCTAAACAGGCAATTGCATCTAGTTCTTAGTAGTTCCTTTGTACTAAGCCTGTGTACTAACTTTAGTTTCTTAAATAAAGGCTAAAGTAGCCTTAATACCTAGATCTGTTTAGAGTAGATATTGTAGACAGATTAGCTCTGTGCAGTAATTTTAAAGTATTGCCTAATTTTTCTTATATAGTTAGTATCTAAGAAGTATGTAGGCTGTGTTCTACATAGCTCTATAGTTGTATAGGCAAACTTTAAAGTCTACTAAATTTCTTTTAAAAAGATAGCTTTTTAAGTAGTAGTAACTTAGTTTAAGTTAAAAGAAGGCGCTATATATATATTTTTTTATTGTAGGAGTAGATATTTGCTTTCTTAATTTCTACTTAAATGTTGCTAAGTAGGTATTAAGATTTTTACTAATTACTTTTCTTTTGTACTTTTTAAATAGGCTTAACTAATTAGCGCTAGCTAGTTATTTAATTTGCGTACTAACAACTACTAGGCTTATTTTATTTATAAAAAAAGGTATTTTTGTAGCCTCTTTTGTAAGAGAGTCTACTTTTTTATTTTTTCTTATATTTTTGTAGCCTAAGACTTATAGTAGCTTAGGGGAGACGCCTTTTTCTTTAAGTTAAATTGCTGCCTTAATACACTTAATTTGCTACTCTTAGCTAGAGTTATTTAAAGTGCTTTTTAATTAAAATAGAGCTGCCTAGTTGTCTGCGTATATTATAACGCTTTAGTAGTTATTTATAAAGCTAACTACTTTCTTAAGCCTTAAGGTAATACATTTTAGTTTACTTTTATAAACTAGCTAGTTATCTTTTATATTATCTTGTAGTTCTTTTATAAGCGTAGCTCTTTTATAGAAAGCATTACTTATACTAATTCTTTTACTTTTTCTTGTTGCTAAGGCGTCTAAGTATATTAAAAAAAGGCTGTTATTAACTAGTAGCTTTTTGTAGAGTTCTCCTTCTAAGTATTTTAGCTTATTTAATATTTAAACTTTGTTTAATGTTCTAGCGTTTTATAGCGTATAGGCGTACTATTGCAGTTTCTCTGTATTTAAGATAGCTTAGGGGATAGACTAAGTTATTTAGTTAAGTTAGTCGCCTATATTGTTAGTTATAGCATTTTTTATAAGGTAGTTTAGGTCTAGTAAAGTAGATCTAAACGCGTATTATTTAATAGAGTTGTTAAGCCTAACTCTAGGTAAATAAAGAACAAGTTCTAGTTTACTTAGTATTACAAGAAATAATTTAAAAGTCCCTAGAATCTTTTTATAAGTCTAGTTTTAAAGTTTCTGCTTGCTATTAAGGACGTACTATTATTCTTTCTAAAATAGTAGCATCTGTAATCTACTACACTTTTAATATAAGCTAGATAAAATTGCCTTGCTGCTCTAAGTAAGAAGCTCTTATTAATATTAGCTAGCTTGCTTAGGTAGGAAAAAGCTTAATTTACTTGTTATATCTTTATATAGCAATAATATTTAAACTTTAAGGTATTATTAAACTATATACTAAGCTATCTAGCTAGTCTTTTTAGTTAGAAAGTCTTCTTTAAAGATAGCATAAAAAATCTGCTACTGTCTTTTTTTTAATCTTGTCTAATTAGGTAATTTTATTTTTAAGCTATTAAACTTAATAGCTAGTTTCTTTACTTAGCTAAAGAAATTTGCTTGTTCTTTTTTTAGTAGTTTAATGTTTTTTCTAATAAATGTGATTAATATAGAGATCTGTAGGTCGTCTATGTAAAACAAGGAGTATATATTATTGTTTGCTATTATTAATTAGAATAGCGATTTTGTGTAAAAAAGAAATAGAATAGGCGATGCTAGGCTTCTTTATAGCGTAATAGTATTAACTTCCTATAGTTTCTCTATCTGCTTATTAAAGGATAGCCCTAGTAGCCTTTTAGTAAAGAATAACTTATTCTATAATATAAGGCATATTAGTAGTTGTTAGTTGCACATGTTCTTAAGCAGCTTGTTTCTAGATAAATAGTTAAAAGCGCCTTTAATATTTAGAAAAGCTATTACGGTAACTCTTTTCTTTTGCCTCTAATATTAAATATTGTTGTAGAAAAGTAGTACAGCGTTAATAGCTAATTTTTTAAGCCTACCTTTTATTTGTAAAGGGTAAGGTAGGTTTGTTATTTCTGCTAGTACACCTAGTCTCTTTGCGTAGAGCCTCTCTAGTGCCTTCTCTAGGTAGTATAGAAGAAAAATAACTCTATATGCCTTTAGAATTAAGGAATTAGGCTTGTTTAGTTTCCTTAAGATAACTTCTCTAGCCTTTCTCTAGCACCTTAGTTAGTATCTTAAGTTAAAGAGCGTTAAATAGACTTTATAAAGGGTGTTTAGTTAGTATTCGTACGCTATTAAGATAACTTCTTAGCTAATTCTATTAGGTCCTAGCAAAATGGCTTTTATCTTTTTGTAGGCAGTGTAGAGCTCTTCTCTAATTAATGTTAGCTACTCCTATTTGTTGTTTCCTTAGTAGTTGTTAAACCTTAGTGCTAGTATAGTAGGAGGTAGTAAGAATAGTTTCTTTTTAAAGATTTAGCATTTCTCCTTAGAAAACTTTTTACTTCTAATAGCTAGGATTCTTATTAAGAGGTTGTTTTTTGTATAGGCTATAGCTTTCAATATCTTTTTAGGTCATTTGTTTTGAAGAACCTGTTCTTAATAGTTAAGTTTAGCCTTTTTAATAGCTTTAAAGTAATTGTTCTTAGCAAGCAAGTAGTCTTTTTTTATAAGTATAGAGTATTGTCTTCTTCTTTTGCTATTTGTTTGTAATCTTAATAGGCTCTGTATAGGCTAGCCTTAAAGATATCTAAATTACTAGACTACTAAGGCTTTAGTTTTAGCTTTTGAGTTTGTAAGTAGAGTAAATTTTATAAGTACTTTTTAAATAGCTGTTTGTGAAGATCGTCCGTAGATGATCTGTGTTGGTTCTCTTAGAATAAGTGAGTGCGATAGACGAGGGTTGTACTAGCACGATTAGTAGATTAATGTAATAGTACAGGGTTGTGTTAGCATGTTTAGTAGAATAATATAATAACATAGAGTAGTTAAGAATTAGGTAATCCTTAGATTGCACTTAAAGTTAAACACACTAAGCTATAAGAGCTTAATGCGTACTACTATCTACTAAGAGAGTATTATACTGTCCTACAGAATTCTATACTGTTCTATACGTAGGACGTTGTAGGATTTTGTGGTACATTGTAAGACGCATGTAACTTGTCCTATAAAGGATTTCCGCCAAGGTCTGTAGGATCACGTGCCTAGTGCGGGATAGTGTTATCTATTGCTACATAAAGGCTTGCCCTTTATTTAAGTAGTCTAGGATTTATTTCTACTTTTATCCTTTATATATAGTCTATACCTTCTCTCTTCTTAGGTTTGTAATACTATCCTCTTTTTTTACGTTCTTGTCCTTATAAACTAGCCTAATATTTTCTTGCAGTACTGCTTATTATCACGCACTTAGTAATTGCATAAATAGTTTTAGTTAACTTGCTATAGTTACTTATTAATATTATATTTAAAAAAGTTTACTATATTAGATATCTTTATTAAAGAAGGCGTGTAAAAGTTATTATAAAAATAAGGTTAAAAAGTGTGTTCTAGTAAAGGTGCTGTTACTAAATTATTTGCAGTTAGACTAAGATCTAGCTTAATTAAAGTAGTAAGAGTTTAAAGCTAATATAGCAGAGTTAGTTAGGCTTAAGGCGTTGTTAGCAGCGCGTATAACAAAGATTGTCTTTAGAAATAATATAAAGTGCTAGCGCGTTATAAGCAGTAGTTATTAAATAAGTTAAAAGAATTTGTTAAGAAGATTAAAGCCTTAAAAGCTATAGAAAGAATTAACTATAAGGTTTGTATCCTAAAGAGTAGCCTAATACCTAGCACGCTATTATTAGATTAAAGCGTGTTCTTTTCTACCTATTTAAAAAGTAATCTTACTTTTAATAACTTTTTAAATAAGTCGCATAGTAACATATAGGGAGTTAGTAACAATTTCTAAGTCTATATCTAGTTTTTATATATTTTTACTATTTAGGTACTTTAACCATTTAACTAATTCTTTTTTGCTATTATTTTTTGCTTAGTATATAAGAATGTTTTTAACTTTTAAAATATTTTTTTTTGTTTTAAAGTACAAGGTTTTCTGTAATAGCATCTCTAAGTCTACTAGTTTTAATATGTTAAGATAAAATCTAAGGTAGATTCTTGTATTAAGTAGAAAGTTAAGTGTATACGTAACTAGTCCCTTCTAGTCTAGAATTAAAAATAGTTTAACCTTAATAATATTAAGTCTTTCATTAAGCTGTTTAGTGCAAAAACTCTTTATAAGCAAATATACTTTATCTCTCTTCTTCAGCTAAGGTGCTATTTTTTATTTCTAGTTATTATATAAAATGCTTTAGCATTAAGCCTTCTTAAGTATTAGTTTAAGTAACTTATATACTATCTTTAGCTAATTAGCTGTAGCAATAGCTTATTTATCTTTTTATAGATAGTATGCTGTAGATAGCTTTTTCTCTTTCTAATTGCAGCTAATAATGTTATCTAAAAGTTAAAAGTAAAAAGCTTATTTTTATTCCTAATAACTAACTTTAGTATGCTGTAGTATCTAATAATTTAATTCTTAATAATATGTGCTAGCTATACTGCGGTAAAATTTTTTCTAAAGGTAATATACTCTACTTATTTTATTAATTAATTAACTACTAATAGAACACGTTTATACAGTACTAAGGTGTTTAGACTTATTTAACTTTTAACTTAAATTAGAGAAATACAAATTTTATAAAAATAAAGTTGCTTTTCTTCAATACATAGTAAAAGCATAAAAAGTATAAATAAGTAAAAAAAAATACAGGTAGTTGAAAAATAGCTGCAACTAATAATAGAAAAAAAAGTATAATTATTTTTTAAATTTTTAAACTTTAACTAATAAGTTATTAAAAACTACTTTAAGATTATTATTCTGTTAATAAAACTTCCAAGGAAGGAAATACCTTTTAAGTAAAGTAAAAAAGTAGAAGACGCTTTTTAGACGCTTAAGAAAGTAAGCATAAAACTACTATACTTTGATATATTTTAAGTAGGACAACTATTACGCTTTAAAACTAACATATCAGCCCTTATACTAAGAGGCTGCGCTAGTTAACTATATTAAGGTAAATAGCACCTTATTATATACTATTTACATAAATTCTTTAGACTAGAAGAACAATATAACGTCTACAACAAAAAGCTATTAGCTATTATTACATACTTATAGCATTACAGAGTATACGTAGAAAGCTGCTTAGAACTTATAAAATTTACGGATTACAAGAGCTTAGTTAACTTTACAACTATTAAAGTACTTAACTAACAATAAGCAAAATAGTTAGAATTACTTAAACAATATAAGTTTAATATTATATATATACTAAAAAAAAAATTGCAAAGCAGACGCTTTTAGTTAAAAACAAAATATTATAAAAAGTAAGAAAATTATTAATACTATAATTCTTAAGATTAATAAAGACAGATTATTAAGACTAGCAAAAACGCTAAACGTAATTCTATAAATAACACACAACGTACTAGAAGAATGATAAAAAGCAATTATTTAATAATACTATAATAACAATGTACATAGTTACCTTAGTATTATCTAAACTATAGAACTTATTAAGAGAAATTATAAGTTTCTAAAAATAAAAAAAATGTTACCTCATTTATTGCTAAGTGCGCAGACTATTAGAAGAATAAGCACAGTATCTACGCACCTTATAGAGAAATGCAAGCAATAAAGCTATCTAACATACTATAGTTAGACATCTTTATAAACTTTGTTATAGGACTACTAGTCTTAAAAGACCTTGTTACTAAAGTATTTTATAACGCAAGTCTTATTAATCTCTTAACTTCTTAAATAAACAAAAATGTTATCTTAGTATACTATAGCAAAAATATCTAAATATACTTTTAATACGTTATTAATAAGTTTTTAAAATATTGCTAGGGTGTTTATAAGGCTAAATAGTAAAATAGTATATTTCTAGTATCTATATTGTGTTTAGAACGCTGTTTTATATTCTTTACTTTATTTTTATCTTAATAAGGTAGTACTTATCTTAAAGGTTTTATACTATTAAAATTTTTAGCGTAAAATAATTAATTTTAAAGCTCTATGACATTTAAGAATAAGTATTAATTCTTTACTATAATATTGTTAAGTTTCTAGTAGTTAACGCACATCTATAGTAGCCTGTTCTTCTTTAGTATAAAAAGTATAAGAAATCTTACTAGTAATATTAAAGGTTTAATATATTCTTTCCTTAGATTTTTATCTAGCTTAATTCTTAGTTTTTTAAGTTTTATTTTTAATAATTAATAAATTAGCTTAAAAAGTAAAGTCTCTTCTTCTTCTAAGACAATTTTATAGTTTTAGGGTTAGTCTCTTAGTAAAGCTTTACTATTTACTACATTTATAAAGAGGTGCTAAAATTCTTTTTACTTTTTTAAAATATCTAGATTTATAAATTGCTTTAAAACTTTTACTTTGTAACTTAAAAGTGCTCTACTATTATTTATTAAATTAAACTCTTATGTTTTAAGGTTGTTTATTGTTAAAGTTTGCTCTCCTTTAGTAATATTATAAATATTCTTTTTATTTACTATTATAGTTGTTAGATGTGTAGGCTAGCTAATAGTTGTGTCTAGTCTATAGCACTTAAATAAGAACTTCTTTAACTTTTAGTTAATCTGCAGATTATGTTCTTATAATTAAGAAATTTCTAATACAATATTGTAGGTAGCTAATTTAAAAACGTCTAGGTCTAACTTTTCTTTATATTTCTAGATGCTAAGCGTTACTTTGTTAACTTTGTGTATAATAGTTATTTCGCCTAGCATAGTCTAACTATTAGCTATATGTAGTAAGTAAGGTTCTTATTTCTTTAGTATTTATAGGCCTACTACTTGCACTACTTAAAGGGAAACAAAGTTAACTTAGAAGCTAGAATTTACTAATACTATCATTTAATGTCTGTTAAGCTTTACCAGTAACTTAAGAAGACTTAGGGAATTTATTATGTTAATTTTTCTAGTAGTTTTAAGTATCTTAGGCGTTTATTTAAAAAAGATTGTGTACTAAATATGTAAAACTTTTTAGTAACTATATATAGTTTGTATTTAATATTAAAGCACGTATACTACAAAAGCTAGTTGCACTTTTATACATAAGTTCTATTTTTGTAATTCCTCTACTATATTATATGCATTTACAGAGTTTTTTTTAAATTATTATATTTATAAAAGTATAGGCTATATTTTTTCTTTTATATATATACTGCGCATTTATTGTTTAGGTAGTTATACTTGAGGTACTTGCATTAAGGTACTCCTTTTAGTTTTTTTAAAAACTAACCTAATCTATACTTGTTTAAGTAATAAATAGTGCAGCTATTATATATATATATAGTCTATAAGTACTTTGCGTGTTCTAAGTTACGCAGATCTGTTTAATAGTATATACTATTATAACTAACTTTTTATGCTTTTTGTTTTTAGCGTGTTGCCTAAAGTTCTTTATAAATCTTTTTTCTCTCTATGTCTAAGAGTTAATGTGTTAGTTTATTTTAGAATGCTTTAGCATTTTAAGTCTATATTTAAACAAAACTGTTATATAAAGTTTTATTAATAGTTACTACTAGAATAATTTCTTTCTTTTGTAGTTCTTCTAGTAAATTAGTATACTAGTAGTATTTTATTAATGTTCTTTTACAAAGTCTTATAAAGATATTCTTAGTTTATTTAAGCTACTTTAGCAGAACGTTTATGTTTTTGGCTAGGTTGTTTAAGTATTGTGTTTTTAAAAGTAGTAATACTTACATATTAATATCTTGCTTGTCTAGTGTAAGGTAGTGCTTTTACATAGCTAATAGTAAACTTTCCTTATTATAAGCTATTAGTTCTTATTATGTAACTAGTATAGAGAGCTAGTAGGTTTCCTAGAATCTAGCTATCTTTCTATACTTAGTTTAGTTAGCTAGAGTTATTTCTATTTTTTTGTTAAGCATTATCTTAGAGATGTTGTTGTCTAAGGCTTTCTCTAGGGTAATTATAAGGAGGTTATCTAGACTATTAATATTTGTCTAGTCTTATCTTTAGACTGTAATAGTAGGTTAAGTAATAATATTATATTCTTCTTTTAGATCGTTGCTAAGTACTACATAGTAAATAACGTTTAACTATTAAGTTACTTTACTTTAGCTCTAGCAGTTTTACTTTATGTAACTTTCTTTACTATATACATAGCAAGTAATTTTTTCTTACTACTTTTATTACTTTAAAACTTGTTCTTCCTAGGTCCCTTATTAAGATTATTAAAGTATATAGGCTTATAGCTATTAGTTGCATAACGTCCTAAGGTCTTAAGAGTGTTGTTTTGTTGTTAACTTTAGTTAGGGTATAAACGTTAGAATACTTAACAGGGTTAAGCGTCTATATTTCTAGGTGTTTAATTTCCCTATATAAATAGTTGTTCTTCTAACTTTAGTTTGTAAAGGTTGTTATCTACTTAAATAGCTTTAGCTATAAGTTTATTAATCGTGTTAAAGGTAGCTCTACTTCGCATAAGCTCTACTTTGACAGCTAGTTTAAGACATTGTTTGTATATTTATATTTAAGCGTTTCTATTCTATTTAATAACTATTTAGTACTACTAAAACTCTTTTATATAGTTAGCTGTAGAGCGTGTTTATTGCAACTTTTAGATTTTTGTTCTACTATTACAAATTCCTTAAAAAGAAAAATACCTTTCTTATTTCTATTCTAAAGTTATCTTAGTCTTTAACAAGTGCTTCATTAATATTGTTTTTAATAGTAATGTTTATATATTAATAAAAAATAAAGTTAGCTTATTTTTCTATAGATTCTTGTAAAAACCTAGAAGCCTATACAACTACATTATTACTATTAATCTTAAATCTTTTAATAGAGAAGTATCTATTAGCTTAACGTAGCTATTTTTTAAGCTTATTATAATTACTATAGTAAGTGTTAGGCTTATTAGCTCTTAAAGTTGTTTCTGTAGTTAGGATATTAGTAGAGGTGTTTATTACGGTGTTGCTTATTTTAAGAGTATTTAAAGTGTAAATATTATATATAAATAATCTATATTAGTTCTTTTTAAATAAGTAAGTGCAATAGACAAGAGTTGTACTAGCATAATTAGTATATTAATGTTATAGTACACAATTTTGTTAGCACGTTTAGAAGAATAATATAATAACACAAAATAGTTAAAAATTAGGTAATTCTTAGATTGCACTTACAGTTAAACACACTAAGCTATAAGAGCTTAATGACTACTACTATATACTAAGAGAGTATTATACTGTTCTACAGAATTCTATGCTGTCCTATGCGTAGAACGTTGTGGGATTTTGTAGTACATTATAAGACGCATATAACTTGTCCTATAAAAGATTTCCGCTAAGGCCTGTAGGATTACGTGCCTGGTGCGGGATGGCGTTATCTATTGCTACACAAAGGCTTGCCCTTTGTTTAGGAAGTCTAAAATCTATTTCTGCCTCTATCCGTTATACATAGTCTGTACCTTCTCTCTTCTTAGGTTCGTAATACTGTTGTAAGATCCTCTGCTATTTTGTTTAAGCTTTCTTTTAAAGGATTATTAAGTTTTATAAGAAGTTGCCTTAAGAGGTTGTTAGACGCTTGTAGTATAGCTAGTACTTAATATTTTAGCTTTACTTACAGTATTTTCTTCTATAGAGTAGTCTTAAAAAGATTTTTTTTTTGTTATATTTTCTTAGTTAGCTAGGTAGCTAACTTTAATCAGTACTGCTAAAGAGGATAGCGTAATAGTTTAATCTAGTATTTAGGATAGCTTACTAGCTTATTATAGTAGACGCTATATTGTTTGTTAAGAAAGTAAGGTTAAGTACGCTTTCTTTTTGTATGTGGCCTCTAAAGAAGGTACTAACTTCTATAGTATTTAATAGAGTAAGGTTTTAATTGTCTATCTACTCTACTAAACTTTCTACTTGTCAATTTAGGTTGCACTCTTGTATACTCTATCTAGGGTAGTAGCAATTAAAATCAGTAAGATAATTAAGTAAGATTTTAGAAACTTTTCTAAAAGACGTCTTTAGATTGTTGTTGTATTTAAGCCTTAATTTAGGCTTTTTTTATTGTAAATGTTGTAAATGTAGATTTTTCTTAAGTTAAAAAGTGATATAATTGCTTAAAAGTTGTTGTCGTCGCCAATGTAAGAATCAAATTCTACTTCTATATCTTTTAAAATATAGAATAAAGTTCTTAGCTGTAGTTCTTTATAAGTTAATAAGATTTAAGTAAAGTCTAAGTAGGAAATTAACCTAGTATCTTTGTATAGCCCTCTTACTAACTACAGCTCTTGTATTACAATAATCTTAGCGTTTGTTGTAAAAGCTAAGTTAATTACGCTTTTTATAGTAAGGCTACTTCTATTAATATTTATTTGTAGGACTTTAATTATACTAATTAGTTTATTTAGTTCTAGTTGTCCTAGCTTGTAAGATATTGCATTTAGGGCTATTAGCCGCGTAAGGTTTATTGAAGTTAGCATACTTAAATATAGTATAAATATAGGCTTTCTCTTTACTAGTGTAGCATTTGTAATTATTCTAGTTACTGTAATAAGGCTTGCTACAAATTTAGCAGGCTATTTTTAATAATTTATTTTTTAGGTGGCTAAATCCCTAGCAATTAGAGTATGACCTTAAGATATTAACAACTTGTGGTTTTTCTGCTCTAGGGCTTTCCTCTAAAACATAGAGTTTTTCTTTACTAGCTTTCTAGGCCTTGTCCTCTGTAGCAAAGGCTTCGCAGGCTAAGCTAGAGTTTTAATATCCTTTTTATTCTTAAATATAAGCTAAAAAGGATTACTTATTACTTTAAGGCCTTTGTTAAAAGTTTCAATCTCTTTTTTAATAATCTTAAACTTATAATCCGTAGTCAGCCTATAAATAACAACTTTAAACTAAGGCATAATAAGCTAGGTAGCCTTAAAAGTTGTAATATCCTACTATATTATTAAATTTTTAAGAAGGTATTTTACTTTAAATGCTAGTGTAGGTGTAAAAATCTTGTTTCTTTTTAAAAATTGAAAATTAAGGTAACTATAAGTAATAGTGCTCCTCTTTTTATTATTAATACGTTGTTAAAAGGCGTTTTTAAGTTTGTAGGCGTTAAATTCTTCTAGAGTTTTACTAAGACTAGCTAGCAATCTTTTAAGCTAGTAGCTTTTAGTTTTCAAGTCCTTTATATATTTGTCTATAGTTAATTTTTGTTGTTGCCTGCTATAGTAGCGTAGGAGGCTTAGATAGGCGTGTTCTATATAGGCGTGTTCTAGGTAGGCGAGTTTATTGTTAGTTTCTCTATACTAACTCGTCTAATTTTCTCTCTAAGCTCTCTTAAGGCGTTAGAGAGGCTTAATATTCAGTCTACTTTAATAGTAGTATTTTTTTTATTTATTTTGCTATTTTTTATATAGTCTTAAAAAACCTCTACTAGGTCTAGTAGGCTTGTTTGCTAAGTAAGGTTATTTTTAGCTAAGTCAGCAGCTTAAATTACTATGTTTCTAGCAATTTTAAGCGCCTCATTAACTAAGAAGGCTTTTAGTGTTTTATTCTTAATTAAGAATTAAGGTAGAGCTCTAATAAAAGAAGAGAAATTACTCTTAGTTTAATTGTAGGTAGGCCTTTGTAGTTCCTCCTCTAGGGTTTGCCTTACTAGGCGTAGCGTAGTCGCTTAGCTGTTCTCTACTGTTATATTATTGTCCTTTATCTCTATTTGTTTCTTTTTGTTCCTCCTAAGTCTCTAGAGGTAAACTATTTTTTGTTGTTTTTTGTTGTTGTTGTTATTTCTTAGTAGATTTAAGCTTTAATAAGCTCCTTAATTTCTATTAGCTCTAGATGCCTTGGCATATATTCTAAGCTTTTTTAAGAAAATTTTCTCCTAGCAGGTGGGGTAGGGCGACTCTTTTACCCTCTCTAGCGCCCTAGCGCCTTCGCTGCAGGCTTTAAAAAGTGTTGCAATCAATTTATTGTAGTTGTTTTCCTTATATACAGTTGTTTCCAAGCAGTATTCAGGAAAGTCGACGTTGTTGCTTGTTGTATATATGGTACACTACTTTTTAAACCTAATATAGAACGTACAAGTCTAAGGTATTGCCATTGAGATTATGCAACGGCCCTGCTACCTACTAACGGTATATAAATAATATGTTCATTAAGTATCTTAATAACTTCTATATAGTCTACTTAGACAACATCCTTATCTACTTTAAATTAGAGGTAGAATATGTTCTCTACGTACAAAAGGTACTAGAAAGACTACAGCAAGTAGGCCTCTAAGTTGATATTAAGAAGAGTAAATTCTATGTTATAAGAACAAAGTACCTAGGCTATATCTTAACAAACTAAGGGCTAAAGGTAGATCTTAACAAGGTAGAACCTTTTAACAACTAGGCATAACCTACTACTGTTATAGGTGTAAGATTGTTTCTTAAGTTTATAAGGATCTACTAGTAATTTGTACTAGAATACTTATAAATTGCTTATATACTTCTTGCACTCTAAAGCTCTCTAAAGATATTTGTATAGAATTTAGATTGTAAAAAGGCCTTTAGAAGGTTAAAAGCTATATTACTAAGAATCTCTACTTTATACTATTATTACCCTAAATATAATACTAAAGTAGAGACTAACGCATTAGATAGTGTTGTTGCAGGTATAATTTTTTAGAAACAACTAGATAAAAAATATAATTTAGTAGCGTTCTATAGTAAGGTCCTATCTAGGTCTAAACTAAATTAGGAGATTTACAATAAAGAACTTTTTGCTATTATTATAGTATTTAGCAAGTGGCGAGCTAAATTAGCATTAGCCTACTCTAGAGTTAACGTATATTTAGACTATTAGTTACTTAAGTACTTTATAGCTATAAAAGTCTAAAACGCTAGGTAAGTATATTAGGCAAAAAAACTTGCTTTATTTCTTTTCTACATTTAATACACCCCTAGGAAAAATAACGCATATGTAGATATATTTTTGAGGCGCGAGCAGGATATAGAAAACTTAAAGTTTACTAACACTAATATTTATTTGCGGGTTTTACTTAAACCGTACTAACTAAACAACGAAATTAACTATAACTTTGCTTTTACTTGTATTATTTAACTTTATGCTTAGATTTTGTCTTTACGTTTAGTAGAAGCTATATTAAAGCCTATAACTTTAGATTTACTAGAACCAATAAAATTTGTCTTATAAACAAATTGTATAGTGTTTAAAAAAGAGTAAAACTTTTTGCTAAAAAAGTACTACATAAAAAATAAGCTAATTTTATATTTTACTTACCTTTGCGTACTACCTAACTCTATACTCTATACCTAAATAATCTTAGAGGCACATAACTAGGTTTTTTCTGCCTACCCTAGCACTATTAAAACTTATTAGTTAATTGCCCTAAAATATTACTAAAAAAGTATAGAGGCTACCTATAAAAGGTATATACAATACTGCATAGCCTGTTATAAGGTATATTAAAAATAGATTTAAATTTTCAAGTTAATTTACTCCTTACTAATTCTTAATTGTCTAATGTAACACTTATATATTAACTTAAAGAATTTCTTACTAAATAAAGCTAGTTACAATTATATTATAGTTGTAATTAATTTTTTGTTTAAATAGGCTATTTTTTTCCTTATTATAAGATAATTAACGCAAGGAGTATAGCTAAGATACTTATTGAAATAAGTATACTAATTTAGCTACACACTTAACACTATAATTTCTAACTAAGAACTTAAGTTTATATTTAGTTTCTAGTCAAGGTTTTGTAAAATTTTAGGTATAAAATAAAGACTATTAATAGTCTACTACAAAGAGGTTAAGAGTTAAGCAAGAATTATAAATAAATATTTTAACTTAAGGCTTTAGCTGTTTGTATCCTACTACTAAAATAACTAGAGTAGACTACTACTTCTAATTAATAGAGCATAAATTTCTTTACTTCATTCTGCTTTAGGCATGTCTCTATATTAAATTCTCAACAGACTTAATCTTAGATAGAGCTAAGACTAAAAGTAGCTAGCTAATAACTTTACTTTAACTAACAAAATAAACTATAAAAACGTATTAGCTTTACTTACTTAAATACACAATACTTAAAAAATAGTATAAATCTCTATATAGAAAGCTTAAGATTAAATGTAGACTATAGTAAATCATTATTGCCGCCTAATTAATTAAAACGTTAGAAATAGAGTCTTTTTAGATATAAAGAACTTTACTACTAATTGCCTAAGCTAAAAACTATTAGCTAAATAAAAAGAACTTTTTAAATTTTTTAAGAAAGTTAGTTTCTTATACTGCCTTAAGTTACTAAGAAAGTTTTAGATTAACAATATTTTTGTACTAAAAGTATTATATAAAGATCTTTAGGACTTACTTTTTAAATAAAAAGCTTTAAGGCTAGCTCTTACTCTAATTTAAAGTATAAAAGAACAGAAAGTTAATAAAATTCTTGCTAGTAAAGTATATTGCTTAAAGTTAAAATACTATAGTAGCTAACTTAAATATAACTCAAACTTAACTTAGTACTTAGCATTTAATTTTATAGGAGCATTTTATAAACTTAAAGCTTTTTTTAAAAAAAACTTTATACGTATAAGTTCTCTATAGTTTTTAGCAAAGTAAATTATATTTTAAGAATATAAAAAAGAAGATATAAATTTACTGTACGATAACAATATATAAGGAAAAAAAGATCCTTTTAATAGATATCTAGTAGAACAACTAGGCTACCTCTAAGCTACCCTAGCCCCCCCTTAACTCTGCCCTCTACCCTTACTTAAAAATTCAGGGAGGATTACTTCTTCTTCTTATAAGAGAAGAAGGAGCTAGAGGAGAGCCTACTACTCTTCTCCTCCTCCTCTGCCTTTTACTAGAGGCGCTGCTTATTATCCTCCTCCTCTAGTAGAGCAACTAGACTACTACAGCTAGTTCCGCCCTAGCGAGCAAAGGCTTCTTAAGAAGTAACTTAGCTGTTTAGTAAATAGACAGCATTTTAAATTTTTAAAAGGACCTAGTAAGTTAAAACTAGAATTAAACCTATAAATAGCTCCTTTTTTTAGCTCCTTATTATCTAAACTTTTTAAGCTAGAACAAAGACTGCCGCCTATATCTACTTTTTTGTAGAAAGGTAGTCCTCTGCTAAATTCTCCTTATTTTCTGCAGTAGCAAAGAAGTTTATAGCAGTAAAAGGTTTAAAAAACTTCTTTTTAATGTACTTTAGTACTTATTTAAGTTAACTTTAAGTTTAAAGAGGCACAATATATTAAACTTATAAGAAAGTATTTTTTCTTTTACTATGCGCATTAAGCGTATTTCTTAAACGTCTTAGAGTTAAACTAATATTTAACTCTAAGAACGCCCTGCAAAAAGGCGCGCACTAACTGTAGGCAATTAAGGTAATACACTTTTTATAAAGTCTTTAAGAGGCAACGTATTAGTATAGTATGTATGTATATACATTGTGTGTATATATATGTATATGTATATGCATGTGTAGTGTTTAGAGAAGTAAAAAAAATTAGACACAACATGTTGTTATAATATTAAAATAGTAAACGCTTAAGGCTAGTTTAACACTGCTCTAGGTTAAATTTGCAGTAACTGCCCTTTATGAGTCTATAACAATAATAACAGACGTTATAAATTTAATAATAAATAAATAATAAACATGTTAAAGAATATATACAGCTACAGGACTAGCTAACTACTAGGAGGGGAGGTAGTGTAACAAACACGTTACAACTCTATTATCCTTACTGTTATCTCTAGATCTTATCTGTATTAGACCTACTCTAGTCCTAGTCTAGATTGCAGGTATAAAGACAGCTTAGGACCTATAGTTGCTCTCTAAATTTTTAATATCTTTTTGTATAAGGCTTATAGGTGTCTTATTTGAATTAAGGCTTATTTGTGGATTACAACGCACTCCCATATGCCTTGCCGTAATCTCTTCTGCCGATATTGATCTGTAAGTCTTGCCTGCGCCGTTACAAAAACTAGCCAATATTAACTAAAGAATAGCTCTATACTACCTGTAAAAAGATGAAAGCTACCTTACTAGGACTTAATAGAATTAGCTAAGAGGTTATCTTAATAGCGTATAGATACTAACTAAACACCTTTTATAAAGTTTATTTAACACTCTTTAACATAGGATACTAACTAATTTGTTAAAGAAAAGCTAAAAGAGTTATTTTAAGAAAACTAAACAAGCCTGATTACTTGATCCCTAAGGTATATAGAGTTATTTCTTTTCTATAATGTCTAGGGAAGGCACTAGAGAGACTCTACGCAAAGAGACTAAGTGTGTTAGCTAAAATAACCGACTTACTCTATTCTTTATAAATAAGAGGTAGGCTTAAAAAATTAGCTATTAACGCTGCACTATTTTTTTACAACAATATCTAACAACAAAGGCAAAAGAAAAGAGTTACCTCAACAGCGTTTCTAGATATTAGAGGCGCTTTTAACTATTTATCTAGGAACAAGCTGCTAGAGAAGATAGGCAACTAACAACTACAAACCTACTTTATCTTATAGACTAAGTTATTCCTTACTAAAAGGCTATTAGAGCTATCCTTTAATAGATAAACAGAGAAACTACAGGAAGTTAACACAAGAACGCTATAAGAAAACCTAGCATCGCCTGTTCTATTTTTTATTTATTTAAAACTGCTATTCTGATTAATTACAGTAAATAACAATACATACTCTTTATTTTATATACGCAACTTACAAATTATTATATTAACAGCATCTATAAAGATGAGCATTAAACTACTAGAAAAAGAACTAGCAGATTTCTTTAACTAAGTAAAAAAGTTAGCTATTAAGTTTGATAGCTTAAAAACAGAATTAGCTAATCAGGCAAGATTAAGAAAAGACACTAGCAGAGCTTTTATGCTACATACTTAGAGGACCTTCTAACTAAAAAGACTAGTTAGATAGCTAGGCATTTCCCTTAATATTACTTTAAAGTTTTAGAACTACTGCTATATAAAGATATAACAGGTAACTTAGACCTTTGCCTACCTAAGTAAGCTAGCTAATATTAATACAGGCCTCTTAATTCGAGCAACAAGGCAATTATATCTAGATTATATTATAAGTGTAGTAGATTACAAATGCTAACTATTGTAGAAAAACAACAGCACGTTTTTAATAGCAGGTAGACACTACAAAACTAAGCTTATAAATTTTTTTAAAAGACTTTTAAATTATCCCCTACAATACTAAGTAAACTAAAAGATACTCTTTATCTACCTAGAGTTAGGCTGAACAATTTTATTAACCAATACGAATTTAAATTTACTTTACTAGATCTAAACTACTCTATAAAGATCGTTATAACTAGCAATAGAGGCAATTAACTTAATTTAATAACTTATTGTATCCTCTTAGCTATCTCTAATATAGAGAAACTGCAATAGTACGCCTATACGCTACAGAACGATAGAACTCTATACAAAATTTAAATATTAAACAAGCTAAAAGACTCAGAAGTAGAATTTTATAAGAAGTAATAAGTTAATAACAGCCTCCATGTAATATATTTAGATGCTTTAGCAATAAAAAAAAAGCAAAGATATTAGCATAAGCGTTACTTTCTATAAGAAAGCTGTGCTTATAAAAGAACTGCAAGATAATATAAAAAATAACTAGCTATATTATAATAGTAAACTAGAAGGAATTACTTTAAGGCTAGAAAAAGCATTTAACCTTATAGACAACTACTAGAGCCTTATAATATATAAAAATAACTAGGTAGCTCTGTTTCAATTCAAGAGCACCATAAATAACTCTGGGCAGGAGTAGCAAATTAGGTGTATTAGGGCAGCAACCTAACTTAAAGAAAAGGGCGTTACTCCTACGCTACAATAAGTCCTAGGCTACTTATATATACTAAGAAATAAAAAAGTGCATTTTTTTAAAAAACAAGCTACAAAAAGAAATTTATAAACAAAAAAAATAAGCCTAGCAGTTATTGGTACTTGAATTTAATAACTAGCTAGCGTTAAGTAGTTAATCTTATACAACAAATGCAGAAGAAAAGCTATCAATATAGACTTAAATATATATTTAGCAACCTTTAAAGGGAAAGTAAGAAAGTAAGTACTGTATAGGTGTTAGGGTGTATAAAGATATACTGCTACGAGGGCAATAGAACACTACAGACTAGATCATGCAAGAACAAGGTTAAGAAGATAATAATCTTATTGTGGGTTAAGTATAAAGTCTATTAGTAGAAGAAGAAGCCTATTCTATAGTATAGTACAGAAGCTCAGCTGTAGAGTGTATATATAATAGTTAGTGTCCCCTTTGTGTGAGATACGGAATAGGTTATATACCTTAGGATTAGGTAGTTAAGCACTAACCTAGCGTGCAGTTAGGTATTACCCTGTGCACTAGCATAAACCTCCTCTTCCTACAAGCTTAGCCCTATTAAGCTCTACGCTCTACAGAAAGAAAGGAAGGAAAAACAGCAAAAACAAAAAGAATAAACAAAAATAACATAATTTAATTACTTAAAACGCCGCCTAGTATTACTAGATCTTATATCCTTGTAGTGGCCGCAGAATCTAGGCGCCTAGAGAGCACCTAGATTCTGTAAGCTTAGCGATTTTCTTACTACATGCATAACTTAAGTACATTTCTAATATACTTTCTATCTACTACTTTTTTAAGCGTTTACTTTAATAAGGTTCTTAAGCAGTAGTTAAAGTGCTTAGTTTAGGTATAGATCCAGTAGTTGTAGTAGTAGTAAAAGCTTAAGTCTAAGATATTAATTAAAGACAACTATAATAAGGCTTCCTGGTTGAAGTTAAAGGTACTAAGACGTTATCTAAGATTGTTATGCCTAATTAAGAATAAACACGCAAAAGAAGCTGTGTAGAGAAAAGTGTAATAAGTTTCTTTCTCTTTTAGAAAACTTAGCGCTTATTAGCTTTTAGGCTAAGTTCTTTTTAAGGGCGCTAGAGAGAGTTAGCTTAGAAAAAATTAGTATTTTACCTATTCTAGTCCTTTATTATGTGTAGAGAGTTCTTTTTATTATTAGGGAAGTGTAATTTGTTAAGGAAACCTTAAATAAAATTAGCATAAAAAGCGTTCTTTTGGCTTCGGCCTTTTAAGACAACCTTTTGATGTGACCACATATTTTGTAGACACCTTTTTAGTAAAAAAAAATGTTTTGCTAACAACAGGTATCTAGGCTTATGCCTTCTTTTTTAGTATTACTAGCACGCAATTAGTGTGTTGCATGTTTAGATAGAAACAAAGATGCGCAATATCCCTCTTACTAACTATTTTAACTAATAACTATTTACTACTAACTGCAACTTCTATTGTCTTTGTTGCTATTTTAGTAGTGTTGCAGTTGCGGCGTTTCTAGCATGCGCCTATACTTAGATGTAAATATATAATAACAGCGTTACTATCTAAGCACAGCTCTTCTATCTTTAAAGGCACCTTATATAATTCTCCTGCTTGTTAGTTTATTTTAGCTACTTAATAGCTAGTTTAACACGCTTTTGCTTCTTATAATGCTACTACAAGATCTCTCTACTAAGGTTGCATTTACGTAAGAAAAGATTAGTAAAATAATATACTATTACTGCACCTAGACTATTAAAATACGCAACGTATTGAATAAACTTGCTGCTAATTAAGCCTTTTACAACCTTAATAATAACCTTAACATCTATAATACAAGACGCATTAATAAAGTGTTAAGAAATAATAAAATTTAACCTCTACGTTTACCTAATTACTATAGAAGCTACTGCTAATAGCTCCTCTTTAACTAACTAGGGAGGCCGCCTAATAAAAGTAAACGCAGGCTTTGTAATTTACTACTATAGCTTCTTATATAGTTACTTAGTAAGGTCTAACTTTAATTAATATAAGCTCTAAGTTTTTATGTTAAATAGAGAGAAGAATAGTCTAAGTATTATATTTTTATATACAAGTTGTTTGTATACAGTACTATATAGTGTAGGAAATTCTAAAGGTAAGAAGCAGTAAGTAGGAAGATTCTATAAAGTATTATAGGCTCTTGCTGTAGTAACGTAAGTGTTCTTACTTTCCTCTACTTCTTCTTCTTCCTCCGCCTTTATTGCAATCTTGTTGCTAGCTATAAGCTAGCAATTGCTGTTAAATACGTTTTAATTAGTGTTGTTTTTTAGTACCTACAACGAATTTCCTAACCCTAATTTTGCTTAGTAGTCTAAGCTTTTCTACTTTAAGCGCCTAGCGCGTAGACCTTATCTACTTACTGTTTAAATTTTGTTAACTACACACAATCCTTTTTTGGAGGGCAGCTGCTTTTTACTTTTTTAGAAAACCCATTTTGACTACAACAACAACCACCACCTTTGATACCTTAAAAATAAATAAAAAAAAGCGTTCTTTTTTAACACTTGCACTAGAGACTATAAGATTAGGATTTATTATGTAATATAGTTATAATATTTCTTAATATAATGGTGAATTTATTTCTTAGTAGCGTTATCTAGTATGTTTTTTAGCTCCTTGCAGATAAGAGAATTATCCTACTTAGCTTATCTTATAAGGGCCTTCTAGATTTAAAATTTATACTTAATATGCATATCTATAGATAACAACTAGTTAGTTTCTCTAAACTTGTTAAGATAACTAGAAAGAGTGCAAAGAGTAGTAGGAAGGTTACAGTAAGCTTTATAAATTTCTTTATAAGTTCTAATAGCAGGTACCTATATTACACTATTTTAGACTATAACAAACTAGAGAAGTATAGTTTAGTAGTTGTAAGTAGTTAGCTTAGTAAATTTATATAGTAAAAGAGATAATAAAATTTTAAGCTTATTTGTTTTTTTTAATTTGCTTTATCTATTTAGTATTTGGAACTGCTATTTACGCGTGTTCTAGCTAGTTAGTTTTGTCTTTTTATTTTTTAATAAGACTATTTAACAATTTAATAGCCGCATTCTTACGCTACTAAAAGTATGCTAGCACATATTTTTAAAATTCTAGTAGTATCTTCATATAGTTGTTAATGTCTTTATTATTAAATGAGACACTACTTTAAATTATCTCTATACTAAGGCCTGTTATTATTGTATGCTTAAGGTTAAAGTTAATGTGCTTAAAGTATATTTAATTACTTTTCTTAGCAAGCTTAGTGTAGTAGAAGTAGGAAATTAAAGTATATTTCTTATAAAGCATTATAAATTACAACTAGTATTCTAGGCCTATGCGTATAGCTTATTTAATAAGCAAGTAGTATAAATTGTGGTACTACTAAAAGTTTAGTTTTCTGTCTATACGTTGTAAATAGAACTTATACTTCTTAGAAGTTTTTATAATAATATCTACTAGGTCGCTACGCTATTACAGCTATATACAGGCGTTAGTAATAATACTTTTTATACATTAAAATATCTCTATTTATAGTTAAAACTTTGAATTGTTAATAATCTTATCTTAAGTAGGAATAAAGTAGAGGTTAAGTTAAGATAGTTAATACTAGTAGCTTAGTAAATTCTTATCTTGCTTTGTTAAGTAATATTTGCTAGTAAAGAGCCTAATAGTAATAGAATAGAATTAAAATTTCTACTAACAGCTTTGTTTTATGTATAGTAAGAGCAGATACTTATTGAGTATATTAGAAAGCATATTTCTCTTAAACGGACTTATAACACTTGCAGTAGTACACTTATAAATAAATTATACTTAATTCTATAACAAGTTATTAGAGTAATGTATTTATTTAATATGAACCTCTTAATACTATTCCTGAAGAACTTAAATATAATTAGAATTAGTAATTAGCTTCTTTGCGTAGGCACGCTTGAGTAGCTTAAGAAATGCTAAAGTAAAAATTATGCAGTAGCATCCTTTTCTAAGAATCTTAGTCTCTTAGTTTATTATATTAAGCTCTTTATCTACATAAGTAGTATTATTAAGCTTAGTGTTTAGCTGTGTAGCTACTTATTATTATGCTAGTGTTACCTTTACAGCACAGAAGCTTAGTAAAAGCAGTAAAGTAAAAACTAGTTAGTTAGTAGTTCTAGCTCTTACATGTCCTACTCAAATATTAGCAGCATTACGCCTTTATTATATAATTATTTTTCTGCTTGCAAGTTTATATACCTAAACTGTTATATAATTACTAGCTCTGCTTCCTGCTAACCTTTTTAAGGATTACTTTAGTTGCTTAGTTATAATCAATAGACTACAACTCTCTAGAGTGCAGGTCTTAGATACTATAAAGTTACTATAGCAATTAATTAATTAAGCTTTAAATAGAGTCTTTCTAAGTTCTATAGCTTTTGAAATAAGCACTTTATATATTAAGTACGCTTGCACTTTTATTGCTTTATAGTAATCTATGTCCTGAAGAGAATATATAAAAGTAGACTTAATTAGTTTTAAAGTTTTTAGATATAGCTAACGTGTTTCATAAGCGAGTCACCAACCCAAGCGAGTCGCCAACGCGAATTCACCGCAAAATTTCAAAAAAATAGGTGTCTGTTTCTTAACAACCACAAGATAGAATTCTCTAAAAATTCAATACAAACGCTGCATCTATATAAAGAACAAGCTGTCAGGGTATAAGAACTCTAACTCTAATATTAAGCGAGATATACTTAGTTTTGTAGATCTACAGGAGTGTAAGTAGTCTATCTCTACAACTACCTTATAGAATTTCTTTTAAATTTTACAGCTTTCTTTTTACATAAGTGCAGCAATTGTGTTAAATTTTTACAGAATTCTAGCTTGTGGTTGTTAAGAAACAGACACCTGTTATTTTGAAATTTTGCGGTGATTTCGCGTTGGCGACTTGCTTAGGATGGCGACTCGCTTATGAAACACGTTATGTACAAAAATTTTTTTGCTAGAAAGTATAGTAAAAGTTGTTGTTTCTTTTATTATTCTTAGCCTTAGCATTAGGGCGTAGCTTCTATACGCTATAGCTTATATTATCTTTCTTAACTTTTATCGCCACAACAATCTTGCGTAGATTTATTTTTTTGTTATTTATTAATATTTAAGAGTAGTTCTTTGCTATAAAAACTATTTTATATAGCAAAAGTATAAATTTCCATGCATAGCAGCTTAACTGTTACTTAGTCTACTAGTAATATATAGCGTTCTTATTCTTAGTTCTTTAAGTTAAATTAGTGTAGTACTGCTATATTAAAAAATTAGGTAGCATTTTTAAGATCTATGGGTTGTAGTATAAAAGCTATATCTATTAATTCTTAGTAGTTAAATAATGTATAAAGTATGTAAATGCTAATACATTTTTTAATAAATTCTACTACTAGTTTCTTTACTATTAAGACTGCATTACTCAGTTCTTTAGCTCTCCTGTCTCGCGATAATGATAATGCACTAAAAATAAGATAGTATTTTTAAAAACTTTTAATACTACTATATTTATCTATAAGTCTAATAAGTAAAGTATAAAGATTACTTACTTCTAAAACAACCTTAAAGATTGAGTTAAATTAGTAATAGACTCTATAAAACTATTAGTTTATAATAATGCGCTGTCGCTGTCGAGCATTTAAAAGAATCTTCTTTACTAAAGTTTAAATACTAGTAACTTTAATACTATTACTAAGTTTTCTCAGCTCTAGTACCTTGTCTTAATGCTAGACAACTTTAAGAGTGTATTTTATAATATAGTCTTTTTTTCTTGTACTTACCTCTAGGCCCTTAAAGACCCTTGATAGACTTAGTGTCTAAGGCAGTTACTACTATAGCTACTTACCTTAAGCCTTGTCTTATAAAAGCTAAAACATTACACAAGCAAGTTAGTTAGTATTGTATATATTAATGTTAGCCTCTGTTAGACTAAAAGAGAAGATATTACTATAATTATTGTTTCTAAAGGTTAGTACCTAGGTAGAAAAGTAGTAAAGTTAGTATAGAAGGAAAGATTATTAGTTAGTAGAGTTGTAGTTTAACATTTAGGTATAGTAGCAGTATACTACTAGTAGGTAGGTAAAAGTAAAAGTAAATCAAGTCTATATCACACTAAAATAAGCAGGTTTTATAATAAAAATAGTTGCTATAATTAGCTGTTGCTTTGCTTATGCGAGAAGTTAAGTGTAGTGTTAGTGTAGTAGTAATGTATTATAGGTCTATAAAATCTAAGTGCTTACTACATACCTAGAATTTATAGAATAGGCAGCCTGTACCTAGATTTTACATAAGAAATCAGTAAATAAGCAGCTAAAAGTAAAGGTAGACACTAATAGTATAGCATTCTCTACTCTTTTTAAAAATATAGGCTGTTTTATAGCTTATAAGTTGTTAGCTGTAGTATTGATTAAAATTGCTTAAAATTAGCAAGAGCTTGATCTAGTTAAGCGTTAAATTTCTAATTGATTATAGAAAGCTTCTTAGTAATCTAATTAGTAAGCTTATTAGAAAGAAAACGCTAGAAATTAAGTGTTTTGAAGAGGCCTGCATGATCCTTAAACATAGTCAACTCAGAAACACCTTAGTTAATCCTGTTCTGCTTTAGATTTCTAACAACAAAGTATCTATAGCCTAGCGTAAATTATTTTTAGTTAAAAACTTTTATAAATTTTTTATAACGTAATCCTTCTAGTGAACAATTAAGTCTAGTAAGTATACTAATGTATTAATTAGCAATCTTTCTAATATAATTAATGCTATAAGTGCTAGAATTAGTAATGTCTATTGCTAGTAAATAGGTGTTAGTAAGTAGGCTAGTAGTAGCTAGTTATATTCAAGTAATAATTTGCTTAAAGTTTTATAAGTTGTCTATATTAGCAAAGAAAAAATAGTTAGGCTAAAAATGTTATACTTATTCTAGAAAGCGTTATTTATATTATTCTAGTAACAGCGGCTGTTCTTACTAATGAATTTTAAGAGCTAGAAAGTTAGCACTAATACTATTACTATTTTTAAGGTGCTAAAGATCTAGTATTAGGAGATGTAAGGTAATAGCAACTTTTTAGTATTAAGCTTTAGGTAATACGTTTTGCATGCCCTCTGTATCCTCTACTACTAATAGTAGAAGCTGGAGCTTGTAAAGCTTTTTGTCTATAGCGAATTTGCTAGCGTCTAGTTAATGTAGCTTTTAGGCTTAGAAGCTAATACTATATGCTTATAGTAATTTAGCTAGGCTAACTAGCGCTACTTCTTCTAGTAAAAAAACCTGCAATAGTAGACCTCTACAAGTTACTATATAAAATAATGTGTTTCTTAAACTAGTTTCGCGCAACACTAAGCTTAAAGTTAAGGCTAGTAATAGCGCTGCAGGCTATAAAATATATTATGCTGTATATAGTATAGTACTAACAATAGATTATTATTAATAGCTCTTGCTTATTTTTACTTTACTAGGGTGTGTTACAAACCTAAAAAGAGAGAAGGTACAGACTATGTATAAACAATAGAGGCAGGAAGAAATCCTAGACTACCTAAACAAAGGGCAAGCCTTTGCGTGCTAATAGATAACGCCACCCTGCACTAGGCACGTGATCCTACGGGCCTTAGCAGAAACCCTTTATAGGACAAGTTACATGCGTCCTATAATGTACTACAAAACCCTACACGTCTTACGCATAGGACAGCATAAAATCCTATAAAACAGTATAGAAGTCTATAAGACAATAAGACACTCTTTTAGTATATAGTTGTAGGTATTAAGCTTTTATAGCTTAGTATGTTTAACTTTAAGTGTAATTTAAGGATTACTTAATTCTTAACTCTTTTATATTATTATATTATTCTACTAAACGTGCTAACACAACCTTATACTATTTATATTAATTTATTAATTATGCTAGTACAATTCTTGTCTATTGCACTTACTTCTTTTAAGAGAACTAATATAGATTATTTATAGATAATCTTTACACTTTAAACACTCTTAAAATAAGTAATACTACTATAGACACCCCTGCTAACACCCTAACTACAAGAACAACTACGTAAGCTAATAAGCTTAACACTTACTATAGTAATTGTAATAAGCTTAAAAAATAGCTAATTTAAGTTAATAAATACTTCTATATTAAAGGGACTAAAATTAACAATAATAATATAGATATATAGGCCTTTATATTCTTATAAAGAGCTGCTAAGAAATAAGCTAACTCTATTCTTTGTTAATATTTAGATACTACTATTAATAATAATTTTAATAAAGCACTTGTAAAAGACTAAGACAACTTGAAAATAAAAATAAAAAAAGTATTTTTACTCTTTAAGAAATTTGTAGTAGTATAATAAAAGATCTAAAAGTTACAACAAACACGCTCTATAGCTAATTATATAATTAAGTTTTAGTAGTACTAAACAGTTATTAAATAAGACAATAACGCTTTAATACAGATGTACTAATAAAGTTTTAAACTAGCAGTATAGGTAAAACTTATATTAAGTAAAGCTACTTTTTACACGCTTAATAAACTTATAGCTAAAGCTATTTAAGTACATAATAACTTTTATAAGCTTTAACTAGAAGAAGAACAGTTCTTATAAGGAAATTATATACTAAAAAAAATAGATACTTAACTACGTTAAATATTCTAACATTTATACCTTAACTGAAGTTAATAATAAAACAACACCTCTGAGATTCTAAAATATTATATAACTAATAGCTACAAGCTTATACATCTTAACAACTTTAATAAAAAACTTAAAAAGAGTAAGTTTTAGCATAACAAAAAAAAATTACTTGCTATATATATAGTAAAGAAAGTTATATAAAGCAGGACTACTAGAGCTAAAGCAAAGTAATATAATAGTTAAATGTTCTTTACTATATAGTACTTGGCAATAATTTAGAGGAAAAATAGAATATTATTACTTAACTTACTATTACAGTCTAGGGACAGGACTAGGCATACATTAATAGTCTAGATAATCTCTTTATAATTACTTTAGAGGAAGCCTTAGACCACAACGTCTTTAAGATAATACTTAATAAAAAAATAAAAGCAACCCTAGTTAACTAAACTAAGCATAGAAAGATAGCTAGGTTTTAAAAGACTTACTAGCTCTTTACACTAGTTATATAAAAAGAGCTAGTAGACTGGAAGAATTTACTACTAGCTATGTAGAAGTACTACACTACACTAGATAAGTAAGACATTAATATATAATTTTTACTACTTTTAGAAACACAATGCTTAAACAACTTCGCTAAGAAAATTAATATTCTACTAAAGCAGCTTAGACAAATTAAGGACATTTTTATAAGACTTTTTAAAAGAATATTAATAAAATACTACTAGTATACTAATTTACTAGAAGAACTGCAAAAGAAAGGGATTATTCTAGTAGTAACTATTAATAAAACTTTATATAATAGTTTTACATAAAAATAAATCTAAAATACTAAGGCATTTTAGAATAAACTAATACATTAACTCTTAGACGTAAAAAGAAAAAAGATTTATAAAAAACTTTAAGCAACACGCTAAAAGTAAAAAGTATAAACAGTTAGCTATAATAGCATGTACTATTGAGTAGATATGTGTAACCTAGAACACGTAAAGTACTTATAAACTATATATACACACAACAGCTGCACTATATACTACTTAAACAAGTATAGATTAAATTAGTTTTTAAGAAAACTAAAAAAAATGCTTTAATATAAGTACTTATAGTATAACTGTATAAATAATAAATGCGCAGTATATATATAAGACAAACAATTTAGCCTATACTTTTATAAATATAAAAATTTAGAAGAAACTCTGTAGAAGTATATAATGTAGTAGAAAGATTATAAATATAGAACTAGTGTATAAAAGTGCAACTAGCTTTTATAGCACACATGCTTTAAGATTAAATATAAACTATATATAGTTGCTAAAAGGTTTTATAAATTCAGTATATATTTTTTTTTTAAATAGACGCCCTAAACAATTAGAACTACTAGAGCAATAAATGTAATTAATTTCTTAAGCCTTTCTAAGCTACTAGTAAAGCTTAATAGATATTAAATAATAGTATTAGTAGATTTAGGCTTCTAAGCTAACTTTATTTCTTCTTAAGTAGTACAAGTAGTAGGCCTATGAATACTAAAAAAATAAGAACTTTACTTACTATATATAGCAAATAGTTAGCTTATGCTAAGTAAGATAACTATTACGTATAAGGTTAGCAAAGTAACACTTAGCATCTAGGAATATAAAAAAAAGTTAGACCTAGACGTCTTTAGATTAGCTACCTATAATATTATATTAAGAATTTTTTAGTTATAAGAATATAATCTGCAACTTAACTAGAAGTTAAAAATTTTTTATTTAAGTGCTGTAAATTAGACGTAACTATAAGCTAGCTTACGCATTTAACATCTATAATAGTAAATATATAGAAAATTAATAATATTACTAAGGGATAGCAGACCTTAACTAAAAACAGCCTTATAATATAAAAGTTTAACTTAATAGATACTAGAAGGGCACTTCTAGGATATAAAGTTAAAGTTTTAAAAAAGCGCGTAACTCTAGATATTTTAAAAAAAATTTATAGAATTTTAGTATTTTTTACTAAAAGTAGTAAATAGCAAAGCTTTACTAAGATACTAACCCTAGGACTATAAAATTCTCCTAGAAGAAAGAAAGACTCTACCCTTTAAGCTAATTTATTAATTATTAAAGATAAAACTTAAGAAACTAAGAACTAAGCTAGATAGGAATTTAAAAAAAAGATACATTAAACTTTTAATATTACTAGTAGTATTTCTTATACTCTTTATACAAAAGAAAAATAAGTTACTAAAAATATACGTTAACTGCTAGAAACTTAACAACATTATAGTAAAGAATTAATACTTATTACTAAATATTATAAAGCTTTAGAATTACTTATCTTGCGCTAAAGTTTTTATAGTATTAGACTTCTAAGATAGATACTACTTTATTAAGATAAAGAAAGGAAAAAAAAATAGCATTCTGAACATAATATAAATACTACAAATATACTATTATACTATTTAAGCTTATAAATGCTTTAGTAAGATTTTAAGAACTTATTAATAATATATTAAACGTATATTTAGACATCTTTATTATAGTATACTTAGATAATATTTTTATCTACTTTAAAAACTTAAAAGATTATGTAAAATATATTTGTATAGTACTAAAGTGCCTAAACTAGTTTATCTTTTAACTTAAACTAGAGAAATGTAAGTTTTATAAAAATAAAGTTACTTTTCTTAAATATATAGTAAGAGCACAGGGAGTATAAATAAGCAAATAAAAAATATAAGAAGTTAAGAAATAGCTATACTTAATAAAAGTTAAAGAAATATAATTATTCTTAAAATATCAAAACTTTAACTGATAGTTTATTAAGAACTATTTTAAAATTGCTATTTTGTTAACAAGACTTACAAGAAAGGAAATACCTTTTAAGTAGAGTAAAAATTAAAAAACGCCTTTTAAATACTTGTAAAAGTAAGTATAGAACTACTATACTTTTAGATATTCTAAGCAAGACAACTATTACGCTTTAAGACTAATATACTAGACCTTATACTTAAAGGCTGCGCTAGTTAAATATATAAAAGCAAATAGCAACCTATTGCATACTATTTACAGAAATTCTCTAGACTAAAAGAATAATATAATGTCTACAACAAAGAGCTGCTAGCTATTATTATATACTAATAGTATTAGAAAGCATATATAGAAAGCTGCTTAGAACTTACAATTTTAATAAATTATAAGAACTTAGTAAACTTTACAACTATTAAAGTAATTAACTAATAATAAATAAGAGAGTTAGAATTACTTAGATAATATAAGTTTAAGATTATATATATATTTAAAAAAATAATAGTAGAGCAGATGCTTTTAGCTAATAGCATAATATTATAACAATAAAGAAAATTATTAACACTATAATACTTAAGATTAAGAAAAATAAATTATTAGAACTAGCAAAAATGCTAAATACAGTTTTCTAAATTATAATTAACGTACTAAAAGAATTATAGAAATTAATTATTAAATAATATTATAATAAACTTGTATATAGTTATTTTAGTATTATATAAACTATAGAACTTATTAAAAGAAATTACAAGTTTCTAGAAATAAAAAATGAAGTTACTTTTTTTATTGCTAAATGCGTAGACTGGTAAAAGAATAAATATAGTACTTACGCACTATACAGAGAAATGCAAGCAATAAAGCTACTTAACGCACTATAGTTAGATATCTCTATAGACTTTGTTATAGGCCTACTAGTCTTAAAAGACTTTGTTACTAAAGTATTGTATAACGCAATTTCTGTAGTATTAAATTAATTTATAAAATAAGTATAGGATATTACCTTTAGAAAAGATTTTATAGTAGTACAGCTAGCGCATATTATTAATAACTAAATTATTAGGCACTATAGTATACTAAAGTTAATTATTAATAATAGAGATAAACTCTTTACCTCTAACTTTTAGACAACACTATTATCCGCAATTAGAATAAAACAAAAACTATTAATAGCTTATTACCTATAAATAGACAAATAAATAAAATAAATGAATTATATAATAAAAGCTTATTTTAAAATACGCGCTACTAATAATACTTTAAGCGTAACTAATTCTACTATATTAGCTTTAGACTTCTACTACTCTAATTAAGCTAACTTTTAGTCTAACTATAAATAATTTAGTAATAGCACTACTACTAAAACATACTTTTTAACTTTATTTTTATAATAATTCCTACACGCCTTTTTTAATAAAAATATTTAATACAGTAAACTCTTTTTGATATAATATTAATAAGCAACTATAGTAAGTTAACTAATACTATTTATATAATTACTAAGTGCGTAACAATAAGTAGTACTATAGGAAACTATTAGGCTAGTTTATAAAGACAAGAACGTAGAAGGAGAGGATAGTGTTATAAACTTAAGAAGAGAGAAAGTATAGACTATGTATAAAAAATAAAGGCAGGAAGAAATCCTAGACTACTTAAACAAAAGGCAAGCCTTTACGTGCTAATAAATAATGCTACCTTGCACTAGGCACGTAATCTTACAGGCCTTAGCAGAAACTCTTTATAGAAAAAGTTATATGCGTCCTATAATGTACTATAAAATCCTACACGTCCTACGCATAGGACAGTATAAAATCCTATAAGACAGCATAGGATTCTGTAGGACAATAGAACACTCTCTTAGTATATAGTTGTAGGCATTAAGCTCTTATAGCTTATTATGTTTAACTTTAAGTGCAATTTAAAAATTACCTAATTCTTAACCCTTCTATGTTATTATATTATTCTACTAAACGTGCTAACACAACCCTGTACTATTTACATCGATCTACTAATCGTGCTAGTACAACCCTCGTCTATCGCACTCACTTATTCCAAGAGAACCAACACAGATTATCTACAGACAATCTTCACAGAGTAGTAGGCCTTGTTTAAGTTTTTGTAGTACTACTATTAATCTAAGATTACTAAGCTTAGTATGTTGTAGTACAATGTTATCCATATTATAGGAGGTTGATACGCTAGGTTCTTTATACTTGCGGCTTAGGTGGCGTTCTGTGTGCACTAGAAGGGTGGCTTGCTGTTTTAATATTAAAAAGACTAGTAGTTATAGGCTAATCTATAAAAGACAGGCAAAAATTTAATTATAGTAGTGTGACTCTAAGTGCGTGATTCTAAGGTGGCTAAAGAAGTTATTAGGTTAATATTACCTTCTAGCTCGTTTTTAGTTTCCTAGTCTAAAGAGGCTTTCTCTTAAAAAAGGCGCTTATTTTGACTTATTGTTGTTGCTATTACGCCTGCTAGCTAAGGACGCTTGTATTTTAGCTTCTACTAAATTATGCGGCATTTATAGTGCTACGGTAGTTCTAGTTTTTATTACTAGTTCTTAGCGTATTAAGCTAGCGCTTCCTGCCTATTATATGTATTTTGCTATTATAGAACTGTAAAAGGTTGCTGCTTTAAGAGTTTTTAGTTATAATCAACTAAGCAAGCTATCTTGTTTAATTATAATGTATTGAGCTTAAAATTAGCTAAGGTTAAAAAAGAGAAAGCAACAGTCTACTTAACCAGTAATTTATTTTTAAGGTAGCCAGCTTAAGATGTATAAAAATGCTTAGATTATATTAAATTACTTAAGATGTTTGTAAAAGAGCGTTTACTAGGATATAAACGCAGAGTTGCGTATTAAGGTGTAAGAAAACTGCAGAATCTAGGTGTTTACTACATACTTAGAATCTATAGGCTAAATAACTAATATCTGCATTTAGCATAAGAAATTAGTAAATAAGTAGCTAAAAGTAAAAGTAGACACTAATAGCATAGTAACTTCTTCTCTTCCTAAGAGAATAGGCTGTTTAGTAGCCTATTACTTGCTAGTTGTAGTAGTATTAGAATTAAAGTCTAAGCTTCTAAACTCTTGTATATATGCACAACGCTTTTCATCTATAAAACGCTTAGTTATAATAACTTAAAAATAAAGATTATATCTTATTACAAGATGCAGAGAAAGTTGTAACTTATTAGGTAGCTTAGATAAGTCTAGAGAGACAGGAACATATATTGATAGGCTAGTTCGTTTCTAATACTTCATTTTGTAGCTTTATCTTTTATTAATTATTCTTTAAAATATTTAATATATATTGTTGATAAGAAAGCTTTAATCGCTAACTAGGTGTTGTGTGTAGAAAGCGTGTGCTATTAAGATCTTAAAGGCGGTAGGTCCCTCTGTTAAGTTTAGCGTTATAAATACAATATACTCCTAACTACCTTATATCTAGCTTGCGGTCTTAAAACATATTCATTTCTTAAACTAAGTTTTAAAAAAGAACTAGGTCTTCTAGCTTTATGTCCTTATATTATATTTCTTTAGTATTATTCCAGTATACCTTCTTAGCAGCGCTTATGTAATTAGTACAAGCAACAGCATCTTTAGTTAACTAATTTTAAAATTTAATCGCACTGCTTATATAGCAAGTAATTGTGCATAGTTATTTTCTTTTTTAAATAGAAGTGTTTGCTATGTAAGTAGCGCAAGCTTAATAGGAAGCACTAAGTTTTGCCTTATAACTAGTTAGTACGGCGAGTAACTTATCTGCTTTTGTATAGAGATTTTATTTATAAAAAGAATTGTAGGTAAGTTTTTAACTTAAGGTCCTAGTGGCTTTGTAAGAGTATTAATAATTAGTTTATATTCGTTTTTAATCTTCTCTATAGCCTAAAGATTGGGTTTAGATAATTAGACTTAGTTAATTTTATATATTTTTAATAGATGTAAGACTACTTTAGCAAAGTAAAGCCTTTTATTAACTATAAGTTTACGTGCTGTGCTCTATCTGCATATAATAGTTTTATTAATAAAATCTGTAATTATTTTAGACTAGTTATCAAACAGGGCTTCTGCTTTAAGCTAGCTGCTAAGGTAGTTTTTTATAATTACAAGAAACTTCTTCTTAAAGCACTAAAGTATATATACTACATTAATAGTAATAGTTTCCTAAATAGCAAAACTATAGGTGTTAGTAAGTATATTAACCTTTCTTTTACAAGATTGTAGTTAATAGTCTAAGTAGGTTGCTAGCCTCTTTTGCACCTACTTATATGTATTTTTCTACTAGTATTGCTATGCAAGTATAAAGTATACTGTATTAACTTTTTAGTAATTAATTTAGGTGTGCATGTTCTATACTTTAGCTGTTCTTAAATTTGAATTAATTACAACTTGTTAGATTGTAATGTTTTTAAATATCTATCTAAAGAGTATACTATCTTATATAAAGAAGTTTAATGCTTACTTTTTTTATAATTGTAGTTTTTATAATTCTATTTCCTTAGGAGTCTTAAAGTTTACTAAAAACTAAGTATATTGCTCTAATTCTTTAGAGAACTCTCAATAAGGTATCTTAGCTTATCTTGTTAGTACTAGTGCATTTACATTTCCTATTATATAGTTAATAAACTCCTCTAAGTCCTCTTTAGGTTCTAGACGTAGTTCCTCATTATTAGTTTTTAGATACCTTGACAATGCACCTGTAACAACATTCTTCTTTCTTAGTATATGCTTAATGTTAAAATCCTATAGAAGTATTATTAATATCTACTTATTTATTACTAATCCTAGTTTGTTAGTTAGGAAATATTTTAGTCAAGTAATAAGAGTTGCAGTGTTAGTTTTTATAGTAAATTTAATACTATAAAGGTAAGTATAAAACTTTTTAAAAGCTTATAATATATTTTTATATTCTAACTTAGTAAAGTGCTATTATCTTTGTTATACTCATCATAGTATGCTTTTAAACTATACTAAGTGGTAATTATTATTTTTTTCAAGTTTCTTTATGCAAGCTCCTGCACTATTTTAACTATTATTAGTTGTTAAAAATATTCTGTAGTCTTTAGTATAAGTGTAGTTTAGGTCTATAAGTGTAGGGATATTATATATAGCCTGTTTTAGTGTGTATATATGCTATATTTTATACATTTCTTTATTTAAAAGAAGTGTTATCTTGTAGGAGTATAAATAAAGTTTTGTAATCTTAGTAAAGTTCTTTATCTATGTATAATAGTAAACACATATGCCTATAAAAAATTACACTTTTTTTATATTCTTGCATAGTAGCTAGTTTATAATATTCTTAACTTTCTTCTAATTAAGATAGCGACCTTGAAAACTAACGTTATAGCCTACTACTCTAAAGTCTTTTTCTAAAAAATTAATACTTTTTTCCTAAAATAGTACTTTTAGCTTGTTCAACATTAGCTAGCACCCTATCTAGTTGCATAATATGCTTAAGAACACAATGTTGTACTTTTAGCATTAATTATTTTCTATTATAATTAGTCTTTAGCCCTACGCATATAATGTTATAAATAAAGAGCATAATATTAGGCTAGTAGTCTTTTAGAATCTTTATTATAACTTATTAGATGGCTTCGGCCTTTTAAGACAACCTTTTGATGTGACCACATATTTTGTAAACACCTTTTTGGTAAAAAAAGATTTATTGCTAATAACAGGTATCCGGGCTCATGCACCTTTGTTTAGCATTACCGGCACGTAATTAGTGTGTCGCATGTTTAGATAAAAACAAAGATACGCAATATCTTTTTAACTAACCTTCTTAACTAATAACTATTTACCGCTAACTATTTACTACTAACCGCAACTTCTGTTGTCCTATTGCTATTCTAGCAGTATTGTAGTTGCAGCGTTTAGTGCCTATTCTTAGATGTAAATAAACAACAACAGCATTACTATTTATATATAGCTTTTTTATCTTTAGAAGTAACTTATAAAACATTTTTACTTATTAGGTTATTTTAGCTACTTAATAGCTATTTTAACACGCCTTTACTTTTTATAAAGCTACTTTTAAGTTTCTTTGCTAAAGTTGTATTTATGTAAGAGGAGATTGCTAAAGTAATATACTTTTACTATACCTAAACTATTAACATGCGTAGTATATATAGTATACTAGCTAAACTAGCCTTTTACAGTCTTTATTATAACTTTAACATCTATAATACTAAATATATTAAAGATGTCTTGACTACAGTTATATTCTAACCTTTAGACTAACTTAACTACTATAGAGACTATTACTACTAGCTTCTTTTTAACTAATAGAGGTAGCTGCTTAATAACAGTAAACGCCGGCTTTGTAATCTACTACTATAGCTTCTAGTATAGTAACTTAGTAAAGTCTAACTTTACTTAATGTAAGCTATTAGTCTTTATGTTAAAAAGGGAAAAAAATAGTCTAAGCATTATATTATTTATATACAAGTTGTTTATATGTAGTACTGTGTAGTGTAGGAAACTCTAAAAGTAAGAAGTAGCAGGCAGAAAGCTTTTATAAAGAAGTATTGTAAGCTCTTGCTACAGTAACGTATGTGTTTTTACTTTTCTTCTTTATCTCTATTGCAATCTTGTTGCTAGCTATAGCCTAGCAATTACTATTAAACACGTTTTAATTAGTGTTGTTTTCTAGTACTTTTAGCAAATTTTTTTAACCCTAATTTTCGCTTAGTGGTCTGAGCTTTTCTGCTCTAAGCGCTTAGCGCGTAGACTTTATCTACCTACTGTTCGAATCTTGTTAACTACACACAATCTTAATTAGTAGAGGGTAGCTGCTTTTCACTTTTTTTAGAACCCCCATTTTGACTACAACAACAACCACCACCTTTAACACCTTAAAAATAAATAGTTCTAATAGTAACTATCTTTATTAATATAAGTTTATTAAATGCTGTTCTAATAAATAGAAAATAAAGTCTATTAACTAAAGTAACTTTAGAAAATAGCTATTCTAGTCTGTATTTTATTATTTTATATAGTATTTTTAATGCCTATTTAGTACTTAGTCTTAGAATATTTATTTACGCTTTAGTATTAATTAAGCACTTTAAAAAGTTACTATTAATAACAACTTAGTATTCTAGCAAGTCTATTTAAGTTAAGACTTTTTAATTCTTTTACTAGACTTTTTAAACTTCTTTGGTAAGTATATTATTTAACTTTTTAATTCAAAGATTATTTTTCTTAAATATATTATAATAAGTTTAATTATTTACTTAATAGATACTTTTTGTATTATAATATAGGCTTATAATAGTTAGTATAATTAGTAAGATTTTATTATAAAGTGCTTTTAGCCTATACGCTAGCTTAGCTAATTAGTAGCTAAAACAAATTCTATATACGCTAAGTTATACTTAAATTTTATAATTTTTTTACTAGTTATAACATTAAGTATTTTTAAGCTATTTGTAATACTACTACTATTATTTTAAAAGTTATGTAGTTATTTCTAACAATTATTTTATTTTATAAAATCAAAAATAATAACTTTTTAAACTTCTTATTTAAGTAAAGTAGTTATAATATAGCTTAGCTAACTTTGTCTTATCTTTTTTAACTTAGAATTAAAAGATATATTTATAAAATTTCCAGCTTTCTTTTTTTATTCTTACTATTAGTGCTTTTTATTAGCTAATATATAATAATTTTGCTAAAATAGCTATAGCAGCCTAGTAATTAAAAGTAGTATATTATAAGGCTAACTCACTAATAGTATTTTACTTAATATTTATTTCTATAGAAACTGTATCTTTATAAGCTATAAGTAAAAAATTAAAGTATTACTTTAAACTATTTAATCACTTTTTAAGATATTTAAATTTTTACTTAACTTTACTTCTTTTTTTATTCTTTTATCTTAGACTTAATTAATATTTTAGTAGAGAAAAAGGCTTTTTTTTAAGCGTATAGAAGTATTTAACTTAAAAATCTTATATAATGCATTTTGCATGCCTTTTGATTATAATACAAGTAGTATTAATATTTTTAAGCTTATTAATATATCTATATATAGCAAAATTATATAACTATTCTTAGAACTATTAAAACTAATAAAGAATATTATTATATTAACTTTAGTTTATTAAGCTAGTTAATATATTTACTAAAATAAAGGTTTTATTTTAATACTTTAAGGTTTATTTAAAGTCATTACTTCTAAACGTGTTAAGTACTAAACTAAAGGCTATTTAATTAAGTATATTGTTAGTAATATTATAAAATCTTAAAATCTTTACTTTTAACTATAATCAGACTTAAATAAATAGTAGCTATTTTAGAATTTCTCCTAGACGTTTATATAGTAGCCTAAAGTAGTAAGTATTTTCTATAGCTACAGCATCTTAGTTAAAACTAACTTACTCTATTTAATTTAAGGCGTAGTATAGCTTATAATTCTTAAGCATATATTTTATAACATTATATATATAATAAGAACTGTTTATTCTTATGTTATTTAAGTAAACTATACTTATTTTGTTTAAAAGAATCAGTTTTATATTAGTAATAAAAAAACTGTTGTTTTCTTAGTTAAAAGTTTATTATTTCTTACTTATGTAATAAAGTACGCGTAATTAGTAAGTTTCTTTAAAAGTTTTTTAGTTATAAAGTAGGTTATAAGCATGTTAATTATAAATAATTTAAGCTGTAGATTACCTAGAGACATAATAAAGTCTTTTACTTTTAACTTGATATTTACTAGTATACTTAATTTCTTATATGCTTTGCTAATCTTAACTACTGCTTTTTTTACTTTTTGAAGTGTAAATATTGTACGCTAGTTAGATAGTATAATCTAGTGCATTTTTACGTTTACGCCTTTTTATTTTAGCTAATAAATTTTATTTCGACTTGTTATTTTCTTTTAGTAAGATTTAAAAAACAATTAAATTAAATTGAGCTTATACGTATTATAATTAGTACTATTAAAGGTAGTAAGTATATAGTACATAACTGCTTCTTTGTATATTTAGAGTAAACTTTAAAAGAAGAGAATACTTTTTTCTTTTTAAGGAATTTGCTTGTTCCTAATGTAAGTATTAGTAATAAAAGTAAAATAGATATATTACTTTACTAGGCCTAGCTAGGTTTATATATATTAATTAAATATAAGCTTAAAAGTAAAAGCGTTTACTTATCTTAATAGCAGTATCTTTATTCTTCTACTACTTCTTTAAGTTTGCTTATAACTTAGACTAATCCTTTTTTTATATACCTTAGTAAACGTTTTAAAACATAAGAAAGTAATAAATCTTTGTTAAAAAAATAGTCTAGTAGAATAGAGACTCTTATAGTATTATAAATGCTTTTATTATTAGCTTGTTTGTTAAAGTCTTCTAGGAATTCTAAAATATCCTTTTTAGTAAAGACTAAAGTACTATGTCTTAGTTAAAGTATAGACAAAACTAAGTTGTGCATAGGTGTAGTAATAGTATTAATAACTAATGTAAGCTATTAGTCTTTGTGTTAAAAGGGGAGAAGAATAGTTTAAGCATTATATTATTTGTATACAAGTTGTTTATATGCAGTACAGTATAGTGTAGAAAATTCAAAAGTGAGAAGCAGCAGCAAAAGAGCTTTCATAAAAAAGTATTATAGGCTCCTACTGCAGTAATACATGTGTCTTTACTCTCCTCTTTTATTTTTATCGCAATCTTGTTGCTAGCTATAGGCTAGCAATTGCAATTGAACACGTTTTAATTAGTGTTGTTTTTTAGTACCTTTAGCAAATTTTTTTAACCCTAATTTTCGCTTAGTGGTCTGAGCTTTTCTGCTCTAAGCGCTTAGCGCGTAAACCTTATCTACCTACTGTTTGAATCTTGTTAACTACACACAATCTTTTTTTTGACTTTTGCGACTACTTAGTAGAGGGTAGCTGCTTTTTACTTGTTTTAGAAACTCTATTTTGACTACTACAACAACTACTGTTGCGTATAGTTGCTTGTTCTACTATTAACTTAGAGGTAGAGGTCTCTGCCTTCTACTTGTTTGTAGTAGACTTAGAGGCAGCCTAATCTAGAAGACTGAGGAGGAGGTGCGGAAGTAGAATAATAAGAATACGAGGATAAAAGAATAGAGACTAGGGGAAGAGAATAATTGAGTCTTATTATTGTATTGTACAACTGCTCAATTAAATATTGTAATTCTCTTGACTCTCTCTTCTAACTACAAGCTAAACAATAGTCTATATATACCTATTACTTGTATTTTAGAAAGATCTGTACTTACGAAATAGCTTGCGTAGTAGATGATGCAATATCTTGTAATCTTATGTAATCTTACGTAATAGATTGCGTAGTTGCTGTAGATCAACTGATAACAATGATAATTCTAGTAATTAATTGATCGTAGGTTGATTGTAGATTCCAGGTGTGATTTTGAGCACCTGGATCCTGTGGAGAAACAGCTAAGTAGCTCAATCTCCAACAACTACCACCTTTAACACCTTAAAAATAAATAGTATTAATACCTAAGCTTAATAATGTTCATAGTTACTTAGGACTAGCAGCTGTAGGCCTAGTAAAAAAAAGCGTTTTGCCTTCTTATCCTTAACTTAACTTCTAAGCCTTTCTTAATATCTACAGTATAGTAGAACTTATAAAAGGTCTTTGTTTAGATAGTTGTTAGTACTTAGTTATTAATATAGTATATAAGGTTTAGTTCTTAAAAGAAACAAGATTTTTATTTTTAAAGTCTTTATAGTAAGTGCTTAATTAGAAGTAGGTATATAGATTTTTGTCTTTTTAGTACTTTAATTTCTGCTAAGTAGGCTCTAATTTATACTTATGCTATCTTAATTATTATCGCGTTTCTATTTTGCTAGACAGATATCTTAAATTAGCGTTTTGAATATATTTAGTTGTAAGTTTCTAGTCTTATTTTAATTTTCACAAGATAAAACCTTTACTTCTTATTATTAACGCATATAAGCCTATCTCTATTTTACTGAATAAGTTGCTACCTCTATTTTACTAAATGGACTTTAGATTAGCGTTTAAATATATATAAGACTACTTTTATTTTACTAAATAGTTTACTACTTTTTTTTGCTAGATAAACTTTAAGTTCGCATTTATTAATATATATTTATTTTGTTAGTAGATTTTTGATTTTCTCCTAGTTGTTATTAGTGCTAACTTAGGTAATATAGTCTTTAACGTAGTCTATAGTAAAGGATAGTGCTAACTCCCTAGAAGTATATCTAGTAGTAATTTTAAAAATTCTAGTAATTGGTAAAGTTATAAAGTTGTTCTTATAATAATTATGTACTAGTTCTTTTTTATACTAAGTAGTAAAGTATATCTTTATAGGCTTTGCTATTTATATAGGTATTAGAGTGTATAAAAACATACTGCTACAAAAGCAAGAGATTACTAGAGTTAAAATTATGCAAAAACAAGGTTAAGAAGATAATAATTTTATTATAGGTTAAGTATAAAGACAATTAGTAGAAGAAGAAGCCTATTCTATAATACAGTACAGAAGCTCAGCTGTAGAGTGTACGAATAATAGTTAGTGTCCCCTTTCCGTGAGATACGGAATATGTTATATACTTTAGGATCAGGTGGTTAAGCACTAACCTAGCGTGCAGTCGGGTATCACCCTGTGCACCGGCACCATACTAACTCTTATAACTAAAAAAGATACATCTAGCGTCTTCTTTTAACTTAAGCTAAGTTACTGTTACATAAAAAGCTATCTTTTTGGGAGAAAGTTAGTAGACTTTAAAGTATACCTATGTAACTATAGAGCTAAATAGAACATAGCCTACATACTCTTTAGATGCTAACTATATAAAGATAACAGGGCAATAGTTTAAGACTCCTGCTTAGAGCTAATCTCTTTATAATATCTACTTTAGAAAAACTTAGGTATTAAGGCTACTATAGCCTTTATTTAAGAAAAAAAAGGTAATTTATAGGCTTAGTACAAAGAAACTACTAAAAACTAGATGCAATTGCCTGTCTAGGCAACTAAGCTCTATATATAGCCTCCCGCTTCTCCCCCTCCTCCTCCTCTACTAATAGGTTGAGAGCCTTACCTGTATTAAGATAACCCCCTTTATGTATAACTTAGAAGACAAACCTACGTAGATACCTACAGGCCGTAGCCTGCAAGTCTTATATAGCCTTAGGCTGAGAAAGGACATTAAACTGTAATAAAAAAAACGTACTTAGTTAACTAGCCTTTAGTGTAATACTTAAGAAGTTTATTAGTAGAAACTATTGTGGAGAACAAGGAGCTAGAAACAGTGGTTTAGGAGAACTAGATAATTGATTACGCCTTTCTAACTAAGTCTAAGACGTGCTATTTATACAGACCTGGCCTAGAAAGGCTGCTGTTAAACTTAGAGGAGTTTAACACGTATTTTAGCGAGCTCGGGTGTAAGCTTATAAGTTCCGCGTAGGTATTCTAACGTAAGGTTAGCTAGCGCGCGCTTAGCGCGTAAGCTAACAGGCGCCTAGGCTTAGTGCTAAGAAGGCTTTAGGCCTTAAAGTTAGTACGTTATACATGTAATACACCTCTTAGGTAACTAAGACCTTAGTTACCTGTGCAGAGCTCTATATAGTCTTAGTGCACTACGCAACGCGCTGCGTACGTGCGTCTTAGCGTAAGGCGCAATAATAATAATAAATTTTTAAGCCTTTTAAGCTTAGTATTTAATACTACTATAGCTGCTATAAGTATTACTTATAAGCTTACCTAATATTTTTAAAAGCAATACTAATTACTTTTATAAGTGTTATAATACTTTTATATTGCTTTTTAGGCTTACTTCACGCTACTTTATACTTTTACGCAGCTTTTAGCTTTATTTTAGTATTTTTTTTATTTAGTTACTAACTCTATATAAAAGTTAAAACTATAAAAAGCTGCTGCTGCCTACGTTACTGCCTGCGCTGCTGCACGTGCGCTGCTGCCCTTGCTTTTGCCTGCGCCCTTGCCCTTGCTGCCGCCGTTGCTGCTTTATTTAGTAGCGCAGCTACTCTTAAAACGCGCTTCTTATGTAAAGTTAACTAGTGCTGCTTTAAATATAGTACTAGCCTACACGTCTAAAGGGCGTGTAAGTAAAGTTAAAACTCTAGTTAAGACTACCTGCGGGCGTAAGACCTTAGCAGCAACTTCTAATTACTAGAGCAAACCTAGTGCGTATTATAACGTGCCTTATTTTAAGTGCGTTAAGAGCGCTTTGTCTAGTAGCTTTAATAAAGCTTATTAAAATAAGTTATTTAGCGCTAAAACACGCTGCTAGTAGTACTTTAATAAAAAGACCTATAAAGTTTTATATATTATTTTTTTTTAATTTTAAGTTTTTGTTAATAATTAAAGCCTTTAGATTACTTTTTTTTTAAGGTAAAAAACTTTTTACTAAGCTCTAAAAAGACGCGCTTATATAAGCTCTTTTTATTTTTTCTCTGACATTTCTTATATTAGTAAATTACAAAGTAAGTAGGCTAAAAAGCCTATAAGCTACAGTTCGCGTGCTTCTAGAGTAGGCGGCTAAGGAGAAGAAGGCTAGAGAGGGCCTTAAGAGTAAGGAGAAAAAGAAGAAAGAGAGTTAAAATAACTATAAGAAGCGTACTAGCCTTTCTAATAGTCTATTTGCACGTTATTTACACGCTAAGAAGCTGTTAGATAAGCTAGTTAACCTTATAGTTACCTAAAAACCTATTAGGAAAGAGTTATCTTTCTAGAAACTTATAAGTTCTGTAAGATTAAAAGGCTAATCTACTTTAATAATTAAATATTTCTCTTATTTTTTTTAATACTTTCTTCTTTTTTTAATTTTTTATAAAACACGCGTTTAATATTAATTAGCTTCTTAAAATGCTTAAGCTTTTGCCTTAATAAGTACTTAGTAAGTCTATTAGCTAGCATCTTAGCTATTAGCAAATACTTAATTTAAAACAAGCTTTTAGCGTGTTTTTAGCAAAGCTATATATTTTGTATATTAATATAACAAAGCTTAGTAGTAATTCTTTCTTATTTTCTAATAACTAGGTATATAGTTTGCTAGTTGTTGCAGAAGATTCTCTAGGCTTCTAAAACTATAAGCTTAAGCTTTTTAAATAGTCTTTTAAGCGCTATAAATTTTTTTGCTATATACTTTAGTGTAAGAAGCTTAGCTTCTGTTATTAAGGTTGTTATAGTAGCTTAACAAGATGCTTTTTAAATAATTAGCTCTTTAAAAAGTATAATAATGTAGCTTTAAAAGAATTAAAAAGTTTCTAAATTATTTGCAAAAAATACGTTTTTATAAATAGTAAGCTTCTTACTATTATTTTTGCTATATATAATCTTTTTATGCCTTGTATAGTAGAAGTATTATATAAAATAATTTATAGCCTTTATGTAAGCTTCTAAAGAGTTAGTTAAAAAGTAAAAGAGCTTAGAAACTGCGTAGGCAGCATTAAGACGCAGCATAATAGCTATATACAGCGCGCTACTAACACGCTCTTAGTAGGCTTTAATTTAAGGCTTTAGGGCCTTTTTAAGATTTTTAACTAGCTTTTCTAAAAGTAGAGAAGTTTCTATAAACTTACTAAAAGCGTCTAAATTAAATCTTTTTATAACTTTATAAATATAAGTATTATGTAGTAGTAATATTATACGCTTTTTATAATTTCTTATAATCTTTATTTTTAAAAACTAGCTTACTTCTTTTTTATTCTTAACTTTATAAATGTTTTAAATTAATTTAAAGAGCTTATAAGCTCTTGTTTAGTAAAATTAGTAATTTATAAAAAGGAGATTGTTTATATGAAATATTAAGAGAAGCGCGCAGTCTTTAGTGTAGAAGAGACAAGGCTTTTTAGCTAAGGTCTATAGGCTAAGCTTTTTTAGTGTGCTTAAAAACTTATTATACCTTAATAATAGTAAGTCTTGTAGGCTATATAAAGCTCTTTTAAGCTTACCGCACTTTTCTAGGCGCTTATAACTATTTAGTAAATTATATAGAACTATTATTTCTTTACTATTATTAGCGTTAAAGAACGCGCCTACTATATTAAGCTGCTAAATTTTTATATTAAAATTAGCTATAATTACTATTATAAGTTTAAAAGATTTTGTAGCTAGTATAGCTGCGTATATTAAGTATAGTAAGTTTTTTACTTAAAAATATCTTTTTGCTATAAGAGGTACTTTGTATTTAAGAAAGTAGCTGCTTTTATTAAGCTTATAAGTAAACACTTATTTAGAAAAAGAGGCCCAAAATCCTTTAAAGTCTTTTCTTCTATCTAAGTATTTTTTAAAAGTAGAGTATTAATCTCTTTTTACGTAGCTTATTTAAATAAAGTCTTATATTAGTAGTTGTAAAGGTTTTTTTGTTTATTTAAAAGCTTTAGAAGATTGTTAAAGTAAGATTAAAGTAAATTATCTTTTCTAAGAGCTACTACTATTATAGTGTAGACTGTAATTAGCTCTTAACTTTTTTAAAGCTAATAGAGTAGTGCTTTAAGCTTAAGTACTTTTATAGGGTTATAAAGTAGGTAGTATACGCCTGTACCCTCTATATTAGAACCACGTTAGTTTTTATTCTTTAGCCTTAAGGAGCTTCTTGTAGGAGGTCTCTATACTTTTTTTTTATAAAGTCTTTTTACTAGAGAATTTTAAGAAATTCTAGCTAGTACTATAAAATTCTTAGCACTATGCTAAGCCTTCTTAAAATCGTTTTTTACTTTCTTTAAAAACTATAAGAGTCTTTACGCGTTTGTTAAGCTTAATTTACTAGTTATTTGCAATTTCTAAAAGCTAAGCGGCTTATTACTATTACTTAAAGCTATTTAAGCTAGAGTGCTTTGCCCTAGCATTTGCGCTCTTAGAGAAGAAGGCGCTAGCGTTACTTTAGGCGTTAGTAGCTATCCTAAAAGACCTTTAAATTCTTTAAGAAGCGTTAGCCTAACACATTTTATATACTTTTAGTGTACTACTTATTAGAAACTATAGTAGGCCTTCTATAGTTTTTATTATTAGCTAATTACTTATTAGCTGTAAGGCCTCCTGTATTATTACTACTACTTAACTAATACTTATAAGCTGCTTAAGTATTTCTCTAGCCTTACTAATTTTATTATTATTAATAATGTATACTATAAGAACTGCGTTCTACTTTAGTAGCTTATAAGCTAGTCTCTTATAGTATAGTATCTTGTTAAATATAATGTTACGTGTTATAATAACTTAGTTAAGCGCTAGAACTTATATTTAGTATATGTTAGAGGCTCTATATTTTACTATGTAACTAATATAACCCCTAGGAAGAGTCTTAAAGCTTTTTTTATAGTACCTAGCTACTTTATTTTTATTTAAAAGATAGGCGCGGCAGCTATAAGCGTACATACTACTTTATTTTAGTTTTATATTTTTTGTAAGGTTATTAAAAGGCTCTAGTTTATAGTACTTAAAGTACCTCTTACTTTATTAATTAAAAAGCTTATTTAGTAAGGGCAAACTATGCGCGTAAGATAAGCTTATATTATAAAGCTATGCTACAGCCTTAATAATTTCTAGCTAGAGTTTTTTAAGCAGGTTTGCGCTTACTCTTATTTTAATAAAGTTAGTTATTATTTTTTGTCTTACTTATTTAGCAGCTCTATTTAGTTTACGTATATATAGTAGAAAAAGCTTAATTATAATACTGCGTACTTTACACTATGTTTAGTACTATAATATATCTTGCTAAAGGAGCGTTAAAAGATTATTATCTTGTATAATTTTAACTATTTAGAGCTTGTAACAAGCCTTTATAAGACCTTTAAAATAGTAAAAAGCTTTTATAATTTTTAAAATAGATTTAGCTTCTAATATATATATATAGAGCTTGCTACTAAAGGCATTTTTAATAACTTATATTTATTACTTTCCTAAACAACCTTAAGGCATGTTAAATAGGTTCTACAAGATCTTCTAGTATAGTTAAAAAAAAAGTTCTTTTAGTTGCCTTAAAAAAACTTATTTAGCATAAGTTAAAGCATAGTACTTATATTTAACGCGTACTATTTCTTTAATCTATACTTTTTATACTATATTAATAAGTGCTTCTAGTGCTTTTAGACCTAAATGCCCTACTTTAGTATACTAAAGGTTCTCTAAGTTACTTCTTAAACGTGTTTTTTATAAGCTTCTAACAAGAGGCATTATGCTTATAATAAGCTTTAAATAAGAAAATAAAGGCTTATATTTAAAAAATAAGAGGTTAAAACAACGTTTAAGCTATACTAGTATAATATTTTTACTAAGTGTACTCTAGCAAAGTGTATTGTCTAGGCCTAGATACTAAACTTTTTTTCTACGTAGGCAAGCTTCTAAAATAATATTAAGATAAAAACTTTTAACAACTGCTACATTTATAAAAGTAAAACTTTTAGTCTTATTACTATATGTTTTATATAAAACTTAGCGTAGAATGCAAGTTCTTTAACTACTAATAAAGAAGGCCTAAGTGCTTGCCTCTACTGTTTCTACCTCCCTTGCAGGTACGAAGGAGCCTAGTATAAGTAGTTCTCTACTATTTACTAAGTGTAACGCGGCTTTACTGTTAAGTATAGTGCTCTCTAATAGTATATAGGCGTTATAATTACTAGTATAGTATACACTTAGGCTGTTGTTTTCTTTAAAAAGCGCTAAGTTAATTAAAAATATAATAATACTACCTAAGAAAGCTTTTAACTTACTATTTTTTTTTTAAAAAAAGCTTATGTCCTGCTTTAACTAGTTTATTTTAAGTTCTTTAAACTAGTTAGTGTGCAGGCGTTTTTAAATTCTCTTAGCTTTCTCTTTACTAATATTATGTTAGACTTTAGCGTAGGCCTTAATTGCTGCTAAAAGCGTGTAGCATTTTATAAGATCTTAGTAGTGCTTATATTTTTTATTATATTTGTATAAGCACTTATAGTTAACTTTTTAGCCTACACCTTTGTTGCTTTAATTTTTATAAGTTTTTAAGTTTCTTAAAGTAGTCAAGGCTTCTCTTATTGATTTAGCTAAGCTTAGTATGCTAACTAAGCGCTAATAAAGTATCTTTAAGAATACTTAACTAGTTTAGTTAAAATTTAAATAATTTTTTTTAAGTATTTACTACTATTAGTAGAGTGTTTTTATTATATTTGCCTAGTTAAGAGCGTATTTAGCTCCTATAGTATTTAGAAAGTTAAATATAGTAAGCGCACTATTTACTTTAGGAATTTTTAGCCTTTTAGCTTTTAGTTAACTTATTTACTACTTATTATACTAAGCTTCTAGTTTTATAGTACTAAGCTTTGCTTTTTTAAAACTTACTTAGTACTCTTAGCGTGTTACTATTTAGTTAACAGCGTCTATTAGAGCTAGTTTAAGCTATAGTTGTTTAATAAGCTTATTAAGCGTTTAACTAGCACTATTTATAAGTCTAATTATAATTAGAGCTAGTAACTGTTTGTTAATAGTTATGTAAACTTAATTTTAAATATGCTAAAAGGCGCGTGCATTTACAGCCTAGTTTACATGCTTTATGTAGTATTTATTAAGTTTTTTATTATAAGCTTTAAGTTTTTCTTAGAATAAGTCCTCTACTAGCATTAAGGGCTTTAAAGACAGCCCTGTTAATATATTAATAGTTACAATAGCTTCTAAATTAATATATTCCTAGACTTTTTTAGATTTAGCGTAAAACTTTAGCTAAGTACACTAGTAAGTCTAAGTTATGTGCCCTAAAAGGCGCGCTAAGTTAGTAATTTAAAGGGAGTCGCTTGCTATTATTTTACGTGTAATTAGTTAGTAAGTTAAGAGGTATAAACTAATTTTTAAATAGATTAGAAAGTCTAAACTACTACTAGTGTACTCTTAGTTGCGTAAAGAGAATCTAAACTGCAATTTAAAGCGCTAGGCTTATAACTATAGAGAATAAGGAGCTAGAAACAGTAGTTTAGGAGAACTAGATAATTAATTCTAATTCTGCCTTTCTAACTAAGTCTAAGACGTGCTATTTATACAGATCTAGCCTAGAAAGGCTGCTGTCAAACTTAGAGGAGTTTAACACGTATCCTAGCAAGCTTAGGTGTAAGCTTATAAGTTCGGCGTAGGTATTCTAACGTGAGGTCAGCTAGCGCGCGCTCAGCGCGTAAGCTGACAGGCGCCTAGGCTCAGTGCCAAGGAGGCCTTGGGCCTTGAGGTTGGTACGTCATAGATGCGACAACTATTAACTAGGCCTAAGGTTTAGAGAGAAAGTCTTTAGTGCTGTGAACGTAGCAATTAGTTTAAGAAACTAAAGTTAGTAAAATAATATTCTCCAGTAGTTCAAATAGTTCTAGAAATAATTATTCAATCCTGCTACAGACAAGTATATTAATAAGCTTAATAATACATATGCTGCTAATATTATACTAGAAGGCAGAGAAAACGCTTTGCACAATATCTTTAAGTTAAATGCTGCTATGCGCTTATAAGGAAAAGGACTTTTTCTGTACTAAGATATTAATTGTGTCTAGGATAGAGTAACAAAGAAATAAAGAAAGCTAAGTATAAATATAAGCACCTTAAGAAGTTATTAAATTATTTAAAGTAATACTTTGAACCCGAACTTACAGCTTATAAATAATTTTTTTTTTTTAAAAAAACATAAAATAAAATACTTCTTAGAAGTTAACCTTATAATACGCTTTTTTAATTCTTAGGCTACTATAGTTATCCTAGCAAGACTATGGCATTTTAGCTAATATAAAGTACTTATAGTAGAAGAAAAAAACTGTAAAGTTTATAAATGGATCTCTAAATCTAGAGTTTGAAGAAATAATATCAAGACAGCTAAGCTATATTATAACTGCCCTGCTTAGACAACAAGTACAAGAGGTTACTATATCTAACCTTATAAAACAAAATAATATCTAAAAACAACTACAGAGCTTTCTTTATAATAATATTAGTTTTATAAGTAGCATAAGTACGCTTAACGTTAAAATAAGTAGAGAAACTACAGAATCTAGATGAAATTTAGCGTACCTAGAATTTGTTCTAGCTGCTAATTAGCTAGACTAAGCACGTACCTAGAACAACTTACTAATAGAACCCTACCAATTATACCTCCTATTAAGAGCGCATATTGCAATGCAATAAATAAGTGTTAATTCAATATATACACTTATTACAAAGTGTATAAAAAAAGAAACTCATGGATAAATAAATTAAATAATATACTAACTAAAGAGATCTAAGAAGTCTAGCAAAGGAACAGGCAGGTCTTTACTTTAATAGACCTCCTAAAATGCCAGGTCATTATAAATAGCAGCTTATTTAAAGTACTTAATCAACACTAAAGCATGAATAAATTTTTTAAAACTAAGTAGTACGCCAGCGCTAAAAATACTAATTAAAAGAATAAAGCACAGAATAAGGCATCTATCTTTTAATATTACTTTCGCTAATAGCACATAGAATCCGTTCGTTAGTCCTGCGTTTAATATACTTATATAAATCAGGGCGGTTACTATGAGAACTACATTTACGATTATTGCTAATATTACTATATCTAGTATTCTAGGGGGACATTAGTGTGCATTTGTAGGAATAGCAATATAATACAATGCGTTTATACAAATTACGTGCTAAGTTCTCTCTAAATATAGTACTAAGAAAGTAGTCTTTGTTGTGTCTAATTTTTCTCTTAAATACTCTACGCAAATAATCAAGAATAAAGCCTCTAATAAACGCTTACATAAAAACAGTAAGTCATATATAAGTTTATACAATTACTAAAATAGTAGACTGTATAACTAGAGCAGCTGTAGTAGAGTATATATAAGAGGCTGCGTAGTTAGATTTAAAATTTAGATTTAGGAACTTTCAAATACTATAGATAAATAGCATTAAAGAAGACTAGATAGCTTAAATAAACTAAGTGCTTACTTACGCAGTAAGAAAATCTGAGAACTTTATAAGACAATATAAACTTAGTAAATTTTTAATTATGTACAAACTTAATTATTAACTGTTGAAAGAAAATTATTCAAATCTACTTAGTGGCAAAATAATCTTTACATAATTTATAAAACAGTAGATAAAAGAATTTGACTTATGAATATTCTTTAGCAAGAGAAACTAACAAAATTTAGAGAAGAAAATTAGAAAGAAAAAGCTAAGAAATAACAGCTCTTTTAAAGAAAAATTCGCAATTAGAAAAAAAGGCTGTACGATTATGAATTAAAACTAAGATATACTACTTACCTACAAAAGACAAGGCTTACTAAATAACAAATTAATAAACTATATATGAGAAATTATCTATAGCCTATAAAAAGAAAATTATTTACATAAATGCTCTTTAATTAAGAGAGAGCTCTTTTATAGCAATTCAAGGCATTAGGAAAGATCTATTCTATTATATACCTACCTTACAAGATACGAACAATACTTTATAAAGCTTAGCAAATGCAAGGCTTTGCTGTTCTAGAGGCTTTATAATTACAGATAATAGGTATGGTTAACGTCTGCCTGAATCAAGAAACATAAGAATAATTTAATAGTTAGTATTGTAATTTATAGCACTTAGTACTAAAGAAAGATAAAGGCGTTTAATCAATTAGCAATGCGCAAAGAATAAATAGAGTTACAATATAAAATGTAAACTTACTAATAACATTAAATAAGTTCTCTATGAGATTTGTAAAATGCAAGATTATCTTACCTATAGATTTATGTTTAGGATATAACCAAATTACACTACATCTAGAAAGTAGAGATAAACCAGCATTTTAAACACGGGTAGGACTTATAAGGTTATTTATATTAAGGTATTAAAGGTGGTGGTTCTTGTTGTAGTCAAAATAGGTTTGCTAAAAAAGTAATAAGCAGCTGCCCTCTACTAATCAGTTGCAAAAGTCAAAAGAAGATTGTATTTATTGATTTATTTTTTAAGGTTTTAAAAGTGGTAGTTGTTGTTGTAGTCAAAATAGGGTTCCAAAAAAGTGAACAGCAGCTACTATCTACTAATTAATCGCAAAAGTCGAAAAAAAAGTTTGTGTGTAGTTAACAAGATTCGAAGCGTTGGTGGATAAGTTCTGGGAGGAAAGCTTAGAATACCGAGCGATAATCAGGGTCAAAAAAATTGCTAAGGTACTAAAAAACGACACTAGTTGCAACCTGTCCAATGGCGATTGCTAGCCTAAAAAAGATTGTATAGTTAACAAAATTTAAACAGTAAGTGGATAAAGTCTACGCGTTTAGCGCTTAGAGCAGAAAAGCTTAGACTACTAAGTAAAATTAGGGTTAAAAAATTTGCTAAAAGTACTAAAAACAACACTAATTAAAACGTGTTTAACAGCAATTGCTAGCTTATAGCTAGCGACAAGATTGCGATAGAGGCGGAAGAGGTAGAGAAGGTAGAGAAGGTAGAGAAGGTAGAGGAGGGTAAGGACACGTACATCACTGCAGCGGGAGCCAACAATACTTTATAAAAGCCCCTTGCCTACTACTTCTTACTTTTAGAATTTCCCACACTACACAGTACTGCATATATATAATACAATACTTAGAGTATTCTTCTTTTTATTTCATACAAAGACTAAAAGCTTATATGAAGTAAAGTTGGACCTTACTAAGTTACTATGTATAAAGCTATATTAGTAAACTACAAAGCCTACGTTTCTTTTTTTATTAAGCAGCCTCCTTGGTTAGACAAAAAGGAGTTGATTGCAGTAGCTCCTATAGTAATTCAGTGGACGTAGAGGTAAAACTCTATTATTTATCAACACTTTACTAATGCGTCTAGTATTATAGATATTAAGGTTATTATTAGAATTAGAAAAGGCTTGTTATGAAGTAAGTCTTTTAAATACGTTACGCATGATAATAGTCTAACTATAGTAATAGTATGTTGTTTTACTAATCTTCTCTTGCGTAAATATAACTTTAGTAGAGAGGCCTTGCAGTAGCTTTATAAAGAGGAAGAGCATATTAAAATAGCTATTGAGCAGCTAAAATTAACTAATAAGTAAAAGGATTTTATAAGTTGCTTTTAAAATAAGAGAGCTATGCTTAAATAGTGATACTGTTGTTGTATGTTTACATCTAAGTATAGGCGCATACTAGAAATGCCGCAACTGCAACACTGCTAGGATAGCAACAGAGACAATAGAAGTTGTAGTTAGCAGTAAACAGTTATTAGTTTAGAGAGTTAGTTAGAAGGATATCGCGCATCTTTGTTTTTATCTAAACCTCCAACACACTAATTGCGTGCTGGCAATGCTGAATAAAAAGTCGTGAGCCCGGATACCTGTCGTTAGCAATAACACTTTTTTTACTAGAAAGGTGTCTACAAAATGTGTAGAAGACTACTGGCCCAATACTATACCTTTTATCAACAATATTACGTGCGGAAGGATAAAGACTAATTATGGTAAAAAGAAATTAATACTAGGGGTACAAAGTTATATATTGAAGCATATTATGCAATTAGACAAAGTACTAGCTAATATAAAATAAGCTAGAGAGACTATATTAGGAAAGAAGTGTTACTTTCTTATTGAAAGACTTAAGGTAGTAGGCTATAAGGTTAGTTCTTATAAGTTGCTACCCTAATTAGAAGAAAGTCAAGAAGATTATAAACTAGCTACTATTCAAAAATGAATATGAAGTGTAATTATTTGTAAGCATATGCGTCTATTATTATATATAGGTAAAGAACTGTACTAAGATTGCTAAAACTCTGTTTACACTCCTGCAAGATAAAACTTTTTTTAGATGAGGAGATATATAAGACACAGCAATATATTGTGCCGGTGCATAAGGTAATACCCTCCTGCAAACTAGGTCCGTGCTCAACCAAATACGCTATAATAAATTATATGCAATACACTAGTACTAGCAAACCTAGACTATACTAACACTAAGGACTATAAATTATTTCTAATAACTAATGCTATTTAAGACAGTGCGGAAGCGTGCATAGAGCAACTTAAGAAAAATAACAAACAACACCTAGTATAGTTTAAAAGCACACTATAGTTAACATAAGAAAGACAATAGCACTTTACTAAGTTAAAATCCAAAGCTATACTGTATGGCTCTTAAGAAGTTTTATACTTATCTTTATAGTATTTACTTTACGATAGAAACTAACGCTGCAACCCTTATCACCTAACCAAATTCTTTCTTGATTAACAACCTAAGATTAGTTATAAATAAGTAGATACTAACTATTCTTCTATAAGACTTGACTATTAAGTATAAACTAGGAAAGAAGAATGCTGTTGCGGATGCACTATCAAGGTATCTAAAAGCTAACAATTAAAAGCCACCTCTAGAACCTAAGAAGGACCTAGAGGAGTTTATTAACTATATAATTAGAAATCTAAATGCACCAGTGCTAGCGGGACTAGCTAGAATACTCTACTAGAAGTTTTCTAAAAAAATTAAAGCAATATGCTTAGTCTTTAGTTAACTTTAAGACCTTTAAGGGAATAGAACACTGAGAACTAACAGTATAGAAGAAGCGGGCAATAACTTTTTTCATGTAGGATAGTATACTCTTTAGAAAAACATCTAGAGATATTGCGATTTAACAATTTATAAATAATATAGATTTAAGAACAGCTGCAGTATAGAATATATACACCTAAATTAGACTAATAGGAGTTAACGCATTGTACTCTATACTTGCAAAGCAATATTAGTAGAAAAGAATGTATAAGCACGTGTAGAAATGTAAGAGGTAGCTTTAGGCAATAGTACTTGCTTTACACCACAGAAGATAGTGAGAGATAGCTCTAAAATAATAACGTGTGTATATTCCAAGCAATAATACTTGCAGGTATCCTTGCAGGTGAGGAGCCCCTTATAAGCATAATTGCAGGTGGGCAAGCTAACAATAAGCGAGCTTGGCGGATCTAGCCAGCACGCAACTATTCGTGACAGAGCCTCCCTCTCTAGTCTAGCGTCCTAACAGCCTTAAATTAAAACTTCTAAAATTGTGTATAAAAATAGCTTAGCAAGGTGCGTATTCTACGCGTAACTTATATGCGCGTAAAACACGTGTTACTTGTAAGTTAAATACTTAGTAAGCTTTAAAGTTTAAGTTTCTATAGCGTTGTTATAGTAACTCTTAGATTTTACTATTTGTTTTTTTGAAATTTTTAAAAGTAAAAGTAAAAGTATATAATTAGTATTAGCTTCTGCCTTTTAAGACAACCTTTTGATGTAAACACATATTTTGTAGACACCTTTTTAGTAAAAAAAGATTTATTGCTAACAACAAGTATCTAGGCTTATGCCCCCTTGTTTGGCATTGCTAGCACGCAATTAGTGTGTCGCATGTTTAGATAGAAACAAAAATGCGCAATATCCTTTTAACTAACCCTCGTAACTAATAACTAGTTACTGCTAATTATTTACTGCTAACTATTTACTGCTAACCGCAACTTCTGTCGTCCTGTCGCTATTCTAGCAGTATTGTAGTTACAGCGTTTAGTGCCTATTCTTAAATATAAATAAACAATAATAGTATTACTATTTATGCATAGCTCTTCTATCCTTGAAAGTAACTTATAAAATCCTCTTGCTTATTAGTTTATTTTAGCTACTTAAAAGCTGTTTTAATACGCCTTTGCTTTTTATAAAGCGACTTTTAAATTTTTTTACCGAGGTTGCATTTACGCAGGAGGAAATTACTAAAATAATATACTTTTACTATACTTAGACTATTAATATGCGCAGTATATATAGTATACTAGCTAAATTAGCGTTTTACAGTTCTTGTTATAACTTTAATATTTATAATACTAAATGTATTAAAGATGTCTTAACTATAGTTATATTCTAACTTCTATACTAACTATACTACTATAAGAACTATTGCTACTAGCTCCTTTTTAACTAACAAAAGTAGCTACTTAATAATAGTAAACGCTAGCTTTATAATTTACTACTATATCTTTTAGTATAGTAACTTAGTAAAGTCTAACTTTACTTAATATAAGCTATTAGTCTTTGAATTAAAAAAAAATTAGTTTAAGCATTATATTGTTTATATACAAGTTGTTTGTATGTAGTACTATGTAGTATAGGAAACTCTAAAAGTAAGAAGTAGCAAGCAGAGAGCTTTTGTAAAAAAGTATTACAGGCTTTGACTATAGTAACGTATATATTTTTATCTTTTTTCTCTATCTCTATTGTAATCTTGTTGCTAGTTATAGGCTAGCAATTGCTGTTAAACACGTTTTAATTAGTGTCGATTTTTAGTACTTTTAGCAAATAATTAGTAGAGGGTAGCTGCTTTTCACTTTTTTTAGAACCCCCATTTTGACTACAACAACAACCACCACCTTTAACACCTTAAAAAATAAATATAATTAGTATAAGTAGTTTATGCAAGGTAATGTTTACTATAGTAATAATAAAAATTTCTAGCGTATTTTTTTTAATTTTCCTTTTACTTTACGCATTTAACACGCATATCTAGTGTACTTACTAAGTACTTTAACAATAAGCTTTAATTTTTACTATAGTTTACTATCTGAATCTTTAGTATATTAAGAAGTTGCACTCATAAAATACTTAGCTATATTAGTATAGTATACTTAAAAAAACTATTTATCTTGTTATTTTATACACAACTTGCCTACGCTGCGCATAAAATATTACTAAGATATTTTTTATTTTTTAAAAAAATTAAGTATTAATATCATAACTATAATACTTAAGGCAACTATAGTAGTTATAGTAAAGTAAGTCTTCTGCTTTATATACTACAATTTAGCTAATTTAGAAAAGTTTTTATATCACTTAAATAATGTTTAAATTATGAATATTAACTTTACACTTATTTTAATACTGTAATTTCTAATACTGCTATTCTCAGAACTAACTTTACTATTATTACTACTAGCGTTAAGCTTGCGCGCTGCTAGCGCTAACTTAACTTTACGCTGTCTAACTGCCGCCGCGTTGCTGCGTACACTAATACTCTTTTAAAAGTTCTTACTTAGGTACTAATATTCTTGCTTTATTTTTTAAGCTTAATTTTAGTAAAGCAGCGTTACATAGTAGCTACTTTTAAGTTAATTACTAGTTATACAGCTAAGATGAGTAGTCCCGCTAGTAAGAATAATAATAATAATAATAATCATAATAATAATCATAATAATAATAATAATAATAATAATAATAATAATAATAATAATAATAATAATAATAATAATAATAATAAGAGCTTGAGTAACAACAACAAGCTACTACTTAAGCGTAGTCTAGGCGCAGGTAGCGCTTATAACAGTAGTGCTAGAAGTAGTAGTAATAATAAGATAGGTAGTAATAGTAAGAAAAGTTATAATGATAACTAAAAGTAAGCAATTTTATACTTATAATTATGTTCTTTTTAAATACCTAATTTTTTTGCGCCCTAAGGGCACGGCAACAACGTTTAGTATACTCTTTTAGCACGTTTAGAACGTAATAATCTTTATTTGTACTTATATTCTTTAATTCGTTCTTCTATATTTTTAAACTGCAATACTAAAGTCTAGGTGTTCTAAAATTTATTATAACCTTTCTATTAACGTGTTTCATAAGCGAGTCGCCAACCAAAGCGAGTCGCCAACCCAAGCGAGTCGCCAACCCAAGCGAGTCGCCAACGCGAAATCACCGCAAAATTTCAAAAAAACCGGTGTCTGTTTCTCAACAACCACAAGGTAGAATTCTCTAAAAGTTTAATACAATTGCCGCATCTTTATAAAGAACAAGATATTAAGATAAAGAAACTCTAGCTCTATTATTAAGCGAGATATACTTAGTTTTGTATTTTTACAGGGGTGTAAGTAGTCTATTTCTACAACTACCTTATAGAATTTCTTTTCAATTTCACAGCTTTCTTTTTATATAAGTGCAGCGATTGTGTTAATTTTTTAGAGAATTCTACCCTGTAATTGTTAAGAAACAGACACCTGTTATTTTGAAATTTTGCGGTGATTTTGCGTTGGCGACTCGCTTATGAAACACGTTATAACTAATCCTTTAGCTAGCTATTCTTAATTTATTTTTCTTACATTTTTTTAACTTCTTAGATCTCTTTACTTTTAAAGCTAATTTCTAGTGCTTAAGTAATATTCTCTTAACGCTTACGCAATTCCTATTATTTTAGTAAGAAATGTAAAGAACATTATAGATATAATAGTAAGGTAGTAGTTGTCATTAATAAGCCTGCTTTCTTAATGCTTCTTATACATAAAATAGTTTTATAAACTTGCTAGAAATTCTTCTTACTAAGTAAGTAGGCTAGGCTAACATTTTTTGTGCTAAAGCAAATTAAGTCTCTTTAGTAGAAGAGTTTTAGTTTATTTATTTATTATAGTATTAGCATTAATATTCTTATGCTACTAAGAAGTGATTTTTTACTATTGCACATATGCTGTGTATGTACTACACTCTATTTACAGCGTGCAGTACCTCCCTCTCTAGCCTGCTATCTTTAGAAGGCAAAGTAAGTAATAAATACTTACTATATACTATATAAAAGGGTATTGTTTTTATTAATTTGTAGATAGAACTGTTGTACGCCAATTGTGCTGTTAGTAAAAGTAGTACTTAATTATTATATTTCTTTAAGGCAAAGGCCTTTAAGTATTACTTTATTATTTAGTTTTAGTGTTTAGCTTACCTATTTATCTATAGGTAGAAGGCTGTGCTTAGCCTGCGCTTTATCTATAATTAGTAGCATATCTCTGCCTAAAATGCTAAGGTAAAAATTAAACTACAATTCAATATAATACCTTTCTAGATTCTATATTTTAAAATAATATATTTAAAGTAAGGTTCTGCAGAAATTTTAAATTATATATTTTTAATATAGGTATACAAATTGCTATTTTTAAAAACTAGTTAACAATTCCAAAGAGTTACATTAAATATGTATCTTAAACTATTTCTTGCTAGTAGTAACTTTATAATAAAATTAAAGCTTACTTTTTTAAAAATCTTATTAAAAACAAGTAATAATAATAAGTAACTATATTCACTATATCTTAGAGCCTTATCTTTTTAGTATACTATATAGGTCTTTCCGTAATTTAAAATATTATAACTTAGCTCTAGCTAGTAATACAGCCTCCTAATAAGCTTATACATTTTATATAGGCTAAAATAACCTGCTATACGCGTATTATGATTTTATAGTAGAATTTTTTACCTAATAGCTTATTCTAGTAGAACAAAAATTTTACTTCTATATTTTAAGACTTCTTTATTGTTAACGCGCTATACTTACGTGCTACTACTATTTTAAGTACGTACTACTTGCTTAAAGTCTGTAACTCGCTGCTAGGCAAAAGTGTTTTTTTATTATAACTAGCGTAGTTTATTTTTTAAAGCTTTTAACTTTACTATTTTAAGTTTGCTACTAACTAATACTTTAACTAGTAAGCATAGTACCTATAGTGTGCACCTTATAGCACTAGTAGTATAGATACTTTTTATTTTATAAATATTAACTATATGCGTTTTATATGCGCCTTCTTAGGTATACTAAGTTGTAAAATTTTGTATTCTACTATGCTCTACCCTTGCTAGAAGTTTGTTCTATAGTATAAGTAATAGTTAAGATAATAATAGGTTCTTTTACTTATAATCTACTTTTTTAATTTTTTATCTGCAAGGTTTATATACTTTAGGTAATATTAAGCTTTAAAATGAAAAGCCTTTAAATATAGAGCTTAGTGTGCTTAACGCTAGTTTAGCTTTTATACAGCGCGTATAGAGCGCAAATTGTTATAATCTATTAACACTTAAATAGCATGTTAAGCAACTTCTAAATAATGTTACTATTTTTTAAAACTTTGTATAATAGCTAAGAGTTTAAAGCTGTATACTTTATAGTTTAGCTTAGCGTTTTGTAGTTTTTATAAGTAAATTATTATAGAATACTACTTTTTGTTTTTAAATAGTTAAAATAATATGCCTAAGATAGTAAAAGTAGAGTTATTTATCTTGATATAAATTACACGTGTTTTTTTAAAGTAACGTAAGATAAGCGTATATATAAAGTATTACTTTAGCCTTATAAAGGCAGCATATATATTTTTATTCTAGTAGAACACTTGTTTCTTTTTTAGAATATTGATAAGAAGTGCTGTTTCTAAAGCGTAGTTTTTAATAAAATGCTAATAGAAGTTTGTAAATCCTAGAAAAGACTATAGCTCTTTAATTCTAGTAGGTGTAGGCTACTACTTAATAGTAGCAACCCGCGTTAGATCTAAATAAATACTTTTTCTTATAATAATAAATTCTAGGAAATAAACTTTGCTTAAAGCAAATGTATATTTTTTAAAATTTATATATAACTTTACTTTTTTATAAAAAGTTAAGTACAGTACGTATAGCACACTAGTGTAGCGCAATATTGTTGTTGTAGGTATAAATAAGAAGATTATCTAGATAAACTACGTATATGTAATCTAAATGCTCCTTAAAAGCCTTATTAATATAGGCTTAGAAGCTTGCTAGGGTATTTATAAGCTTAAAAAGCATAATAATGTATTTAAAATGTCTATATTGTGTTGTAAAAGTAATATTTTACTTATTCTCTACATTAATTCTTAAATAATAGTAGGCATTTTTATAATTTAATGCTGTGAAGTAGCGTACGCCTAATAGGCGGTCTAGTGTCTTTCTAATTAGGGGGAGTAGGCAATAATCTTGTATTATAACAGTGTTAAAACTCTAATAATCTATATGAAGGTAAAGAGTTCTATTTTTCTTAAGTATAAATATTCTTACAGCGCCTGTAGGGCTAGTGCTGTAGCAAATCTATCTTTTTCTTAGTGTTTCTTTAATATATTTACAAAGCACTTAAAGCTTATTAAAAAAGAAAGTTTAAAGAAAGCTATAAGAAGGTTCTTAATTTTATTAAATAAAAATTGCGTAATTTAAACTTTTTAGCTATAAGAAGGTTTTAGTAGTATTATTATTAGAAACATTAGTATAGTCTTATAATATATTAAGTATATGCTAAACTTGCGCTGTAAATATATTTAATATATATACCTTAAGCTTAATACTTGTGCTATTCCTTTAAAGTTCTCTTAAAAAGTAAGTTTTTAAGTCTGTAAGTCTTGTGTTTTTTAGAAGTACTTTAGTAGCTACTAAGTTAATATTTGCTTTTATATATTCCTAATGCTACATCTATTATCTATAGTTAATATAGATACTCTTTTAGCTTAAGAATAAGTTGCTAAGCAGTAGTAGTGCGCCTTCTTTGTCTACTTTATCTGCAGTAATTTTTCTAATGCGCTTTACGCTATAATTATTTATTAAGCGTAGCTAAAGCTTATAAGTTGTGTATATATTTAGCTTTTAAGGTCTATTTTAACTTAAGTAGGAAAATTTTACATATTAAATAAGTTTTAGATTTATTTCTATAGCTATTTCTTAACTAATAAAGCTAACATCTGCTTATAAGTCTAAAATAACTTAAAATCTTTTTTTTACTCTAGTTACTTAACATTCGTAACACATGCGCTGTATCTTTAGTAAAATGTTTATTAGTACGCGCTTTAAAAACTTTAAGTTTATAGTAAGGCTTAACTTTTTTTATTTAGTTTATATTAATTAAGACTTTATTAGAGTTAATGCTTTAGCACTTATTAGCGTAGTGTTCTTTTTTACTAGCACTTAAAGCATGTAATATTATTACTATTTTTATACTCTTAAGGTGCGTAAGTAGAGTAGCTAAAAAGAAGTATTTTTTTGTTTTTTATAAAAGTGTTCTAGTAAAGCAGATTATACGTAATAAGTGCTTTACGCAGATTTTGTTTAAGTATAAATCTAAGCATACTAAGGTCTTATCTAGTTATAAAGATCTTAAAGTAGTTGATAATTACGCGTTATAGTTTATGCCTTAGTTTTACAAATAAGTGCTAAACCTTTTATACTTTAATATATGTTAAAAGTTAATTTTTAGAGACATTAAGATAAGTTAGAAATAATTAAATAGTCTAGTCCTTTTACTATATAGTGTGCGTAGGCATAGTTACTGCTTTAAAGATACAGTTAATAAAGTCTAAAAGTAGGTTAAGTATATATTACTTAAAGTAGTTCTAAGTTAGTACTTCTTCTTTCACTTTAAAAGAGCACTTAAAGTAATTTATTAAAGCTTTTAAAAGTCTACTTTAACATACTATATTACTTAGATTACTTTATTGTTATTTCTTTCAAACTCTTATAGCAGTAGCTAAAATATTACATTATAAAAATAAGTAAACTTATAATGTTCTTTAAGAGTTTTACTTTAGTATTTAGCTAGGTCTTTAAGTTTTAACGCGTGTTACACATACGTAGTATATAACACTTTAAGTATATTTCTTACGTAGAATATTATAGTTAGTACTATTAGTATATTTAGAATTTCTTTTTATTTAGCTAATTCTAGTTATACTACTTCTTTTTTTAGCTCTAATAATTATTGTAAGGGTTAAAGTTTATTATATTACTTTTTTCATAGCGTTAATGCGCTCTTTAAGTGTTGCGGGTGCGCTTTAGGTGTACTCTCTAAGCTCTTTAGGTGTAGCAGGCCTTAACAGAGTTTAAAAGGAGTTAAAGAGTTTAAATATAGCAGGGCTTTAGCTTCCTTAATTATATTAAGTATTAAATCGCGTTAAGGGAGCTATCTCCAGACTATTAGCTTGTAGAAGGGGTATTATTCTGTAAGAGGTAGCTTTAGGCAATAGTACTTGCTTTACACTACAGAAGATAGTAAGAGATAGCTCTAAAATAATAACGTATGTATATTTTAAGCAATAATACCTAAGGGTATCCTTGCAGGTGAGAAGCACCTTATAAGCACAATTGCAGGTGGGCAAGCTAACAATAAGCGAGCTTAGCGGATCCAGCCAGCACGCAACTATCCGTGACATTTATATTTACTTATAACTTAGATTATTCTTTCTCTGCATATCTAAATAAACGTTTTAAAATATAAAAGAGTATATAATCTTTATTAAAGAGATAACTTTGTAAGAAAAAGACTGTTGTAGTATTATAAATACTTTTATTCTTTAGCTTGTCTATTAAAGTTTTCTGAGAATTTAGTAACATCTTTTTTGGTAAAGACTAAAGTACTGTGTTTTAGTTAAACTATAGACAATACTAAGTTGTATATAGATGTAGCTATAGTATTAAGGACTAAGCTTAATAGTGTTAATAGTAACTTAGGACTAGTAGCTGTAGGCTTAGCAAAAGAAAGCGTTTTATCTTTTTATCTTTAACTTAACTTCTAATCCTTCTTTAACATTTCTAGTATAGTAGTACTTATAAAAGTTTTTATTTAAAAAATTGTCAGTAGTTAGTTAGTAAACTAGTAGACAAGATTTATTCTCTAAACAGAAATTTAATTTAAAGTCTTTGTAGTGTTCGTAATTAGTTAACAATATAGCATATAAGGTTTAGTTTTTGAGAGAAACAAGATATTTATTTTTAAAATATATATTGTATTTACTAATTAAACGTAGTTTTATAAATTCTTGCCTTTTTCGTACTCTCGCTTTTGCTAAGTAGGCTCTAATTTATAGTTATACTTTTCTAATTGTTAGTAATGTCTCTATTTTGCTAAATAAATACTTTAAATTCGCGTTTTTAGACATGCCTAGCTGTAAGCTTTTAGTCTTATTTTAATTTCTACTAAGTAAAACTTTTGCATTTTATTATTAATGCATGTAAGCTAATTTCTATTTTGCTAAATAAGTTACTACTTCTATTTTACTAGGTAGACTTTAAGTTAGCCTTTAAATCTATTTGAGACTATCTTTATTTACTAAATAGTTTACTGCCTTAAACTTACTAAGTAGACTTTAAGTTAGCATTTATTAACGCAAGTTTATTTTATTAGTAGATATCTATTTTTGTCTTAGTTGTTGTTACTGCTAAATTAAGAAATATAGTCCTTAACGTAGTCTGTAGTAGAGGATAGTGCTAACCCCTTAAAAGTATATCTAGTAAAATTCCTTAGGATTCTCGCTTTTCTAGTGCTTTCTTAGATTTTGTGTTTATATTAAATTATAAAACTCTTACAATAACTATACACTAGTTCCTTTGTAAACTAAGTAGTGAAGTATGTTTTTATAGGCTTTGCTATTTGCATAGATTTCAGAGTATATAAAGACGTACTACTACAAGGGCAAGAGTTTACTAGAGACTAGATTATGCAAGAATAAGGTTAGTAAGATAATAATCTTATTATAAGTTAAGTAAAAAGACTATTAGTAGAAGGAGAAGCCTATTTTATAATACAGTGCAGGAGCTTAGCTGTGGAGTGAACAGATAATAATTAGTGCCCCTTTCTGTAATACACAGAAGAGGCTATATACCTTAAAATCACGTAGTTAAGCACTAACTTAGTGTGCAGTAGGGTATCACCCTGTGCACCGGCTCACTATTCTATATAGTAGTCTAACATTTTAAAAGGCAGTATAGTAGACTACAGTAACTATATTATCTACTAAGGCTAAGCTGCTTGCCCTTCAGTATACTACTAAGAAGTTTATAGCCTTTAAACGCTTCTTTTGCAAGCTGTTTTCAATCTAATAGAAGTTTAGATGGTCTAGTATAATAGTTTATAAAAAATTAGGCTGAAGGTTAGAAAAAAAAACTAGCACTTATTCAAAACATATTAGTATATAAGAAATGTAGCTAAAGCAAGAACTGGCTAAAAGATCTTTTACTCTAATGAGGTAGAAATAGTAATTATGCTAGCTAATAGTCTAACTAAGTTACTTAATTAATAAAAGTTTCAAAAGTTTGAGAAGTTACTTAACTTTTAGCAAGTTAAGCACTTAATTAAGGGCAATAATAATTAATAAGCACAGAATTTATATTAAATAGTAACATTTATACACTAGGCTGAGTCTCTTATTAATTTCTTAGAAGAAGCAAGAGTTCAAAAGCTAAACTAACTAAAAGCTAATAACTAGGACTAAAAACAAACTTACTAGTAAGTATTAGAATTATTATACTTGCTAGACTTTATTAGTAGGTCTTGTTTAGTTTTATAAGCCTTAGCAAGCTTAAGCGTATTATTAGCTATTCTAGCTTAGATAGCAAGGGTCTAGAAGCAGGTAACATAAAGACGCAAATCTAATTTACTACTTTGGTATATAGAATTATAAGATAATTGTGAACTTACCTTAGTACACTTATGCCTATACTATTAAGCTGTATAGCGATTAGGGCGACGTTGGAAGCAAGGGAAATTGAAATATAGAGTAGGAGGGAGTAGTATGATATAAATATGCTGTTCATAAAGCGTTAATTAATGTAGAAGATGCTGCTATTGCTACTATTATTCTAGCTGTTGTTAATTATAAGCTAGCTGTTAAGTAGGTCGCTACGTAGGTCAACTAGAAGTATAAATAGTATAATGCTGCGCATTATAAGGCTCTTATTGAAAAGAACTACCTTAATTTCGACTTATAGCCGACTAAGCAGGCTGTATCTAGCGTAAGTAATCCTTAGCATTAGATTTTAGATTAAAGACGATTACAGAAGTAGGAGTAGGTAGTACAAGCTAATTAATAAAACTGTAAAATGACATCTCTTGTGCGTAGCAGCTCTTAATAAGAGGCTCTTACGCAGAAGGCTTTCTAGTAAATATAACACTACTGGTATTTTCTTTACAGCAAGCAATAATGTTGCTAAGCAGCTTGTGCTTATTAACTTAGTACTTATTATTGTTCTATTTCTCAGATCTAGTCAATAGTCTTAGTAAGAAGCTTAAATAATTAAAAACTTATTTTTATATTTTTATATATAGCTATAAAACAGATAGCAAAATTATTGTTAATAGTATAGCATGTGTAAGAAAAATAACTACTATAGCAAGTTCTACTCTTACTACTAGTCTAAACGTAATTAAAGCAGCGCTTAGCATATAAGCTGTTAAGTATCTTTTTTATACAGCGCTTACAAGGCAGAAAGTAAAAATATAATGAATTAGTAATAAATTATAAAGAGCTAGTTAGTGCCTTCTTCTAAGTAGATAGAGACGCATTGTGCCTAGTAGACAGCTTAATAGGTGTATGTAGCCTATTACTATTACTATATTACTATTTACGCGTTGCTACTTAAGTAGGCTGGCAAATGGGTTAGGGGAACCTATACTTGGGTTGGGGTTAGGTTGTGGTCGCACAGACCAGGTGGTAAGGTTAGGTTGTAGTCGCACGGACTAGTAGTTGTAGTTAGTTTGTAGTCACATTAACTAGGTAGTAAGGTTAGGTAGTGGTCGCATTACCTAGGTGGTAGGGTTAGATTAAGGTTATAACTGAATTAGTGTTTACTTAGCTTACCTTTCTTAATCTCACCTAATTTTTAGTTAATTTTAGCTAATTATTACAGCTAATTATCTTAGTAACCACAACCTAACTACTTCCCTTTATAAATTAACTACAACCTTACTACAACCTACAGTCTGTGCGCTATAACCTAACTACAACCACAACCACACGTCTGTGCGATCTAACTACAACCTACGTCCGTGCGACTACAACCTAACCACAACCACTCTTTTTTACGCACAGACTAGTGATTGTAGTTAGGTCGCGGTTGGGTTAGCTTATGTAAGACCCAACCACGACCCAACCCTAACCCATTTACTAGCGTATACTTAAGGAGTAAGCTAATATAATTTTTGTTTTATCTTTCAAAGTGTTTTATCTTTAGGTTAGCATAGGTTTTTAGTTAGCCTTTTAAATTCATTAAAATGTTTATAAAGGCGTAACAGTCGACTAAATTTAATAAGTAAGTTAGTTAGTCTTCAAGTGAAGCTAATAGCGGTCTTGCAATAAGTATATAAATTAAAAAGCAAAAGTAACTAACTCTTATTAATTTAAAAATAAGCTACTTACTGAGTTTTATAATTAAATAAGCTCTAGCACTCGTAATGCTTATGCTTAGCACTATTTTTACATTGCTAGCAGAGGCTTTTTAAGCAACAATTCTGCTTCTAATAATAACTTTTAAAGTAATGCTTAAGCTTGTTGCTGTTAGAAGCAGACTACACTAGAGAGATTAGCAGCTAATTAGTAAGAGAATATTAAAGTAACAAGGCTTACTGTATTAAAAATAAAAGCGGTGCGTTAAAGATTAAGAAGACTTAGTAATTAAGAGCATAGCAAGGCTAAAGATTTAGAGAGGCAGTAGACATAATAAGTATTAATAGTAATTGTGTATAGACTAAATACTCAAGTTGTAGAGTTTATCTAATGTTTTAACATTCTAATAAGACTAAGCTGCTTGCTTAATTAAAACAACATTATAATATTACAATAGAAGTAAAAGATTAGGCAATACGACTAAAATTATAAAAAGACTTCTTAATTAACAATGTTAATTTAGTAAAGATGAATTCCTTACTTATAGCTTAGATTAATAGTTTCTTACTAACCTAGGGGGTGTGTTAGAGTATTAACACGCGGATCACCCTGTTAATTGGGTGATCCTGGTGACCTGTTCACGTGACGGCACCGCTAGCGTCTATATAAACCGGCCAGATCGTCTCATGTCTCTTCAGTAGTTATTGGACACTTAGGTGTGGCACTTAGTTGCTCAATACACTCATTTTCCACTTAGGTGATCAAGCAATTGCTCCTTCTCAGCTCCCACACTATGAGAATAATTCTTATTAAGAACCTACTATAACGTGTTTCATAAGCGAGTCGCCAACCTAAGCGAGTCGCCAACGCGAAAATACCGCAAAATTTTAAAACAACAGGTGTCTGTTTCTTAACAACCACAAGGTAGAATTCTCTAAAAATTTAAAACAATTGCTGCACTTATATAGAAAGAAAGCTGTAAAATTTAAAAGAAATTCTATAAGGTAGTTGTAGAAATAGACTACTTACACCCCTGTAAAGCTACAAAACTAAGTATATCTCACTAAATATTAGAGCTAGAGTTTTTATATCTTGATAGCTTGTTCATTATATAGATGCAGCGATTGTATTAAATTCTTAGAGAATTCTACCTTGTGGTTGTTAAAAAACAGAAACCGGTTTTTTTGAAATTTTGCGGTGATTTCGCGTTGGCGACTCGCTTAGGTTGGCGACTCGCTTATAAAACACGTTAGATCTTATTCTAGTATATAACATTTGTTAGCTTTAGCAAGCCACGACATGTTAAAGACAAGTTGTAGTTTAGTTTAATCAAGTTTTTTCCATTACCTGTTTATCTCCTCCATCCTGCTTACTAAGCGGGCTCACTAATAGCTTACTCAAAAAGGGAGTTTTTGGCTTTTTAATACCTTAAAACTTTTGATTCTAGCATCTCTAGTAATATATATATAGAGCTTGAGAAAAGAGAACTTTTCAAAAGTCTCGTTTTTGATGACTTAACTCTATAATCGCGTGCTAGGTAAACAAGGAGGCGTAGTCTAGATCTCTATTATTGGCAAAAAAAAAAGTTCTTCTCGAAAGGTGTCTATAAAATATGAAATTGCATTAAAACGTTGTCTTAAAAAGCTAAAGCTTCTCTATAGCAATAAGTGTAAGTTGATCAGTTTTAGTTAGCTTAATTAAAGCCAAAAACGCTGTATTATTACCTACGCTATGTACTTAACATGTGAATACGTTTATAGTATTGCTAATGGCTCTAAGTAAAGGTTTGTATTCTATTACTGTAGTAAGTTAATACAAAATTTTATAGACCTAAATTTTTATTATTAAGTGATGTGATAATTATAGCTTGAAAGGAGTTGAAGACCTAAATTATGCGAGCAAACTCTATACTTTCGTAGGTTAGTCTAATCTAGGGTAGTCTAAGGATGTCCAACAACCTGTAACATAGGTTTATATTACGCTAACTTATTTGCTTAGCTAAAGGGATCTGCTAGCTCTTTTTCTAGTAATTTAATGTTTTCTTTAATAGATGTCATTATTATAGATATCTAGAAGTTGTTTCAAGAAAATAAGGAGTATATATGGCTGTTTGCTTTAATATATTAGAATAGCAGTTTTTTTTAAGTAAAAAGTAAATTAAGTTATACTAGGCTTCCTTGTAGCGTACTAGTATTGACTTTTTGTAGTTTCTCTGTTTGCCTATCAAAGGATAGCTCTAAGAGCCTTTTAGTAACAAATAAACTCGTCTATAATATAAGGCATGTTAGTAGGTATTAATTTCACATGTTCTCTAGCAGCTTATTTCTAAATAGGTATTTAACAGCGCCTCTAATACTTAGAAGATCTATTCAAGTAGCTTTTTACTTTTCTTTTTATTTTTGAATTTTGTTGTAAAAAAGTAGTGCAGTACTAAAAGATAATTTTCTAAGCTAGATTTTTTTTGTAAAAGATAGAGTAAGTCTATTGTTTTAGCTAGTACATCTAGTCTCTTTGCGTAAAGTCTTTCTAGTGCTTTCTCTAGACAGCAATACACACGTTATTATTCTAGAGCCATCTCTTACTATCTTCTGTGGTGTGAAGCAAGTACTATTGCCTAAAGCCACCCCTTACAGAATAATACCTCTTCCTACAGGCCGATAGTCTAGAGATAGCTCCCTTAACGCGATCTAACACTTAAGGCAATTAGGGAAGTTAGAGCCCTGCTGCATCTGAACTCTCCAATCCCCCTCAAACCTTATTAAGGCCCGCCACACCTAAGGAGCCTAGGGAGCGCACTTAAGGCGCACCTGCAACGCTTAAGGAGCGCATTAACGCTGCAGAGAAGCAACGCGATAAACTTTAATCCTTGCAATAATTACAGGAGTTAGAAAAAGAAGTAGCACAACTAGAAGGAGTTAAATAAGGAGGAATTCTAAATATACTAACACTACTAACTATATTATCCTGCGCGTAGAACGCACCTAAAGTAACACTTACTACGCATGCGCAACACGCGTTAAAACCTAAAGACCTAGCTAAATACTAAGGCAAAACCCTTAAGGAACATTGCAAGTTTACCCGTTCTTGTAAAGTAGCGTTTTGGCTACTGCTACAAGAATTTAAAAGAGATAACAATAAAGTAATTTAGGCAATGCAGTATCTTAGAGCAGATTCTTAAGAGCTTTAGTATGCTTACTATAAGCGTTCTTTTAAAGTAAAGGGAGAAGTGCTAACTTAAGACTACTTTAAGCAATATATGCTTGACTTGCTTTTAGACCTTATTAACTGCAGCCTTAAAGCAGCAACTACGCATGCGCACGCTATGCAGCAGAAGGACTAGACTATCTAATTATTTGTAACTTATCTTGATGTCCTTAAAGATTAACTCCTAACATATACTAAGGCACAAAGGGTTTAGCACCTCTTTGCGAAACTAAGGCTTAAACTACAGCGCGTAATTACTAACTACTATTAGATTCTTGTAACTAGAGAAGACCTTATTGCGCTTAGATCTACACTTAAGCGGAATTTGCGCAGAGCACCTATTACGCATAATCTACCCTACTAGAGCACTTTTACAAAGAAAAGAAAGAAACACTTTTTTACAGCTACTACACCAGACGCACCTAAAAAGTGTAAGAATAGCAGCAAGGTTATATATTTTAAGTACTAGAAGAAAAGACACTACGCTAACGAGTGCTAAAGCAACAACCTTAACAAGGTCCTAGTTAATATAAACTAGACAAGAAAAGGTTAAGCCTTACTGCAAACCTAGGGTTAGTAAGGCGCGTGCTAATAGATATTTTACTAAGAATGCAGCGCATATATTACGCACGTTTAGCAACTAAAGCAGAAAAGGAACTCTAAGTTATCTTAAATTTATAAGTAGATGTTAGCTTTATTAGTTAAAAAACAGCTGTAGAGATAGATCTAAAACTTATTTAGGATGCGGAACTTTCCTGCCTAAGTTAGATTAGACCTTAAAGGCAAAACACATACGCAGCATATAAGCTCTAGCTGCGCTTAATAAATAATAATAGCGTAGAGCGTATTACGGAAGTTACTGCGTATAGAGTAAACAAAGAGGGAGCACTACTACTACTTAGTAACCTTTTCTTAAGCTAGAAAGGCATCTGTATTAACTGCGGAAGGCAGATGTAGCGTTAGGGATATATAAGAGCAAACATTAACTTAGTAGCTACTAAGGTATTCCTAAAGAACGCAAGACTTACAGATTTAAGAGCTTACCTCCTAGAAGTACTTTAAAGTAATAGCGCATGCATTAAGCCTAAGGCACACATACTAAACGTATCTGCAGCGTAAGTGCAGCGTATACTTAATATGTTGCAAGATTACGCTAATGTCTTTAACAATAAAGCTGCTAAAACCTTCCTACAGCTAAAAAGCTTAGATTACGTAATCTCTATTTAACAAGGAAAAGAACCTCCTTATAGGCCTCTCTATACTTTCTCTTCTTATAAGCTTTAAGTGCTCTGCGAATATATTAAGGAAGCACTGCGTAAAGAATAGATTCGCTACAGCACTAGCCCTACAGGCGCACTAATACTATTTGTACTAAAGAAAAATAGAACCCTTCGCCTTTGCGTAGATTATTAAGGCCTTAACGCTGTTATAATAAAAGATTATTACCTGCTCCCCTTAATTAGAGAGACACTAGACCGCCTGTTAGGCGCACGCTACTACACAACATTAGATTTTAAAGACGCCTACTATTGTCTAAGGATTAAGGCAGGAGATAAGTAGAAGACTGCTTTTAGGACATAATACGGACATTTTAAATATCTTGTTATGCCTTTTAGGCTTACAAATGCCCCAGCAAGTTTTTAAGCTTATATTAATAAAGCTTTAAGAGGGCACTTAGATTACATCTACGTAGTTTATCTAGATAATATTCTTATCTACACCTACAACAACAACATTGCGCTATACTAGCGTGCTATACGCGCTGTACTTAACTCTTTACAAAGAGCAGAGTTATACATAAATCTTAAGAAGTACACATTTGCTTTAAACAAAGTTTATTTCCTAGGATTTATTATTACAAGAAGCAGCATTCGCGCAGATCTAGCGCGCGTTGCTACTATTAAGCAATAGCCTACACCTACTAGTATTAAGGAGCTACAGTCCTTTCTAGGATTTATAAATTTTTATTAGCGTTTTATTAAGAACTATGCTGCAGAAACAGCACCTCTTATAGATATCCTAAAAAGGAAACAGGCGTTCTACTAGAACGAGGATACACATACTGCCTTTATAAAGCTAAAGCAACGCTTTATATGTGCGCCTATCTTGCGTTACTTTAAAGATATACGTATAATTTGTGTTAAGACAAATGCTTTAACTTTTGCTATATTAGGCATATTGTCTTAATTATTTAAGGACAAAAAGTAGTATTTTATTATGTTTTACTTACGAAAACTGCAAAACGCTAAGCTAAACTATAAAGTGTATAACCTTAAACTTTTAGCTATTGTATAGAGCTTTAAGAAATAGCGGCACTACCTAACACTATTTAGGTGTTAACTAATTATAACAACCTGCGCTCTTTACGCGCTGTACAGAAGCTAAACTAGCGTTAAGCACGCTAGGCTCTATATTTGGGGGCTTTCAATTTTGAAGTTAAATACCGCCTAGGGCGTACAAACCCTGCGGACGGACTATTAAGAAGAGTAAATTACAAATAGAAGAACCTGTTATTAACTTAATTGTTGCCTATACTGCAGAACAAACTTCTAGTAAGGGTAGAGCATAGTAGAACAGAAGGTTCTATAACTTAGTATAGCTAGGAAAGCGCATGTGTGCAGAACAGAGGGTATCTAAACTGCTAGTGCTATAGGGTGCACACTATGCGTACTACGCTCTCTAGCTAGAGTATTAGTTAGTAGCAAACCTGCGACAGTAGAGTTAGAAGCTTTAATAGATAAACTGCGCTAGTTGCAACAAAGAGACGCCTTTGCTCTACAGCAAGTTGCAGACTCTATGTAAGTAATACGCACTTAAAACAGCAGCAGCGCGCAAGTATAGCGCATTAACAATAAAGAAGTCCTAAGATATAAAGGCAGAATTTATGTTCTACTAGAATAAGCTATTAAGCAAGAAATTTAGGTTATTTTAGCACACGTAGGACTTATAAGCTTATTAGCAGGCTATATTACTAGCTAGAGCTAGGCTATAATGTTTAGGATTACGTGAAGACCTGTGTAGTATGCTAAAGGAGCAAGGCTCTAAGACACAGCAAATACAGTTAGTTATTACTATTACTAGTTCTTAATAAGATATTTAAGAAAGTAAGCCTTAATTTTATAATAGAGCTGCTACTAGCAAAAAACAACAGTTTAGGTTGCGTGTTAGATGCAATTCTTATAATTGTTAACTACTTTTTAAAGATAGCAATCTATATACCTGCATTAAAAACGTAGGATGCAAAACAGTTGCGGAATCCTATTTTAAACATATTATTTTAAAATACAGAATCTAAAAAGGCATTATATCTAATTGCGGTTTAATCTTTACCTCAGCGTTTTGGATGGAAATATGCTACTAATTATAAGTAAAGCGCAGGCTAAGCACAGCTTTCCACCCGCAGACAGACAGGTAAACTAAACGCTAGAACTAAACAATAGAGCAATACCTAAGGACATTCGCCTTAGAGAAATAGGACAATTAGGTGTTACTTTTGCTAACTGCACAATTTGCATACAACAACTCTATTTACAAATTAACAAAGACAACACTTTTTTACGCGGTATACAGTAAGCATTTATTGCTTACGTTGCCTTTTAAGGACAGCAGGCTAGAAGGAGAGGTACTAGACGCTGTAAACAGAGTGCAGTATATGCACAGCGCATGTGTAATAGCAAGAGAACACCTCTTAGCAGCACAAGAATATTAACGCTAATACTACAACAAAAAACACAAACTGAAGATCTTTTGCTAAAAAGACTTAGTTCGCCTTAGTACAAAGAACATTAACTTAGCCTACTAACCTAATAAGAAGCTTTTTAGTAAGTTTATAGGACTATTCTAAGTGCAAGAAGTAGTAGAAACGCAGGCTTACTAACTACAACTACTACCTTACTATTGCATTTACAATGTCTTCCACGTCTTCTTACTAGAACAATAAGAATTACGCAGTAGTTAAGAAGATAATACTTAGGCACTAGAAATTAGCCCTAAGGGTAAAGAGATCTAGGAGGTTGAACAGATATTAGGGAAACAGGTTAAGAATAGCCAGCTAGAGTATTAGCTGCGATGGAAAGGCTATAACAAATTATAGGATACCTAGACTCTAGCATCGCAGTTTGAGGATATAAAAGAACTAATTAAGGAATATAAGCACAATTAAAAATTATTACGTCCTAAGCGCGCTAAAAGAATATACTAAACATTGTTGTTGCGCACCTAGGGCGCAAATCAGGTATTTAAACAAACAAAACTACAAGTACAAAAACAATTTACTCCTACTTATTATTAAAAATCTCCTTACTACTAGCACAAACCTTATTATTACTACCTATATTATTACTACTACTTCTAGCACCACCGTCATGCGCGCCACCTGCGCCCGAACCGCGCTTAAGAAGCGGCACGTCGTCGTCGCCTAAGCTCTTATTATTATCCTTATTATTATTAGTAGGACCAGCAATCCTAGCCGCATAACTAGCAATTAATTTAAGAGTAGCTGCTATGCAGCGCTGCTCTACTAAGATTAAGTTTAAGTAGTAAGGTAAGGTTATTAGCACCTAGGTAAAAACTCCTAAAGGAGTACTAGTGTGCGCGGCGACGCGGCGGCAGTTAGAAAGCTTAAGGTTAAATTGGCGCTAGCATCGCGCAAGCTTAACGCCAGCAGTAATAACAGCAGAGTTAGTCTTTAGAATATTAGCATTAGTAACTGCAGTATTAAAATAAGCACAAAGATAGTACAGACGATTTAAACGCCTATTAAGCGCTTTAAAAACCTGTTTAGATTAGCTAAAGCATAGTTAACAAAACAAAAAGACTTACCTTAGTATAACTGCTACAGTTACCCTTAGCACAATAGTTGTAATAACAATGCTTAGTCTTTCTACAAATTTTTTTTTGTTTAGTAATGTTTTATGCGCAGCGCAGGCAAGTTGCATGTAAAGTAACAAGATTAGCAGCTTTGTTAAGCACGCTAAACTTGTATAGCTAAGCATTTTGTAAGTAGGACTTCTTAATGTACTTAGGATTTAGATAGTAAACTATAATAAAGATTAGAGCTTGTTGTTTAGTTGTGTAGTAAGTGCGTTAAAGTTGCGTGTTAAATATGTTAATTAAGACGAGGATTACAAAGGATACCGTGTCCGTGCGCGTTTTGAGCCAGTTCATGTTTTGAGCCACCCCACCAAACTGAGATTTTAGAAAAATGAGGCTGTAGAG